>CM044004.1:89762065-90006596 GCA_024085815.1 Flaveria linearis
GATGTAATTTGGAAAAATGAAAAAATATAATGTCAAAAGGGCTCAAATAAAATGCAAAGGTAAATGGGCAATTCAAATTTATATTAAACATCCGATTACCAAAGTTCTGGAAGTACAATTTAATATAATCTAATAGTATCTTAAAAAGTTCTAGAAAATCCTAACAAATCTGTGTGAATCTCTAGAAAATCTAAAAAAAGGTTTAAGTTAGTCATCATATTTGATTATTAGCTGTTGTTTAATAACAAATAATACAGATGAATTCAAGGTGGATTCTTATGATGATGCAACATAAATTGTAACCAATTATTAAGTTTTTTACATCATTTGTCCAATATCTAATATGATTTTTTTATCTTTATTAAAAAAACGACAGATTATTAAACACACTAATACTATTGAGCTACAAGCTAAAGATGATGCAACATAAATTGTAACCAATTATTAAGTTGTTTACACCTTTACCCCCATCTAGTAAAAGTCAAATCAAACGATTGCACTATAAACTAAAGAGGATCTCCATGTGACCGTTGAACAAATAACGAACTAGTAAACTTTCATCAAAAAAATTTGTTGTATTAACCACTTTAAATTCAAGTTCAACAAAAATCCTGTACGTCTGTACTTGATCGTATTAATTAGCAAGGTATTGATGATTTTCATAAAGTTACCAATAACAATTGAATTTCACCTATGATCTGTTGATGAAGTTCTATGTTGCACATGCTTCTCACGTGACTTGTTATTTATTTTAGTTTTTGGTTAGTTAGTATTGGCGGGAATGGAAGTTAGGGTTCATTAGTATTAGTTTGTTTGTTTAGCTATGTTATATATATAGTTTGTAATCATTTTAGAAAGTAATGAAAATCATTTCAGAATCTCTCAATTCTCAAACAAGATGGTATCAGAGCGGTTATGCTCTTGAAAGTTTGTTACGTTTCCGTTCATCTTCAACCTTTCTCCGATCACTTTTCCGGCGATCTGTTCATCCTTTCTCTCTGTTACTTTCGTTTTTGTTCATTCGATCTTAATTTCTTTTCAATTTCATCTCATCATTTGATCAATCATGTCAACATCTTCAGTATCTGGATCTCAAACTTCTGGATCTACGATTAACACGATTGATTCCTCTAATCCTCTCTATCTTCATCCATCAGATCATCCTGGTTTACTCCTTGTTTCTAAAATTTTTGATGGAACTGGATTCGGTGCATGGAAAAGATCAATGTCGATTGCTTTATCTGCTAAGAACAAGCTTCAATTTGTTGATGGACTATTACCTAAATCTGCATCTGCTCCACATTTTGATTTGTGGCAAAGATGTAATGACATGGTGATTCCTGGATCCTCAACACTCTATCAAAAGAAATCAGTGGGAGTGTAATCTATACTGTGACTGCTGCACAATTATGGAATGATTTGAACGATCGATTTGGTCAAGCTAATGGAGCTAAACTTTATCAGTTGCAGAAGAGTTTGTCTGATATATCTCAAGGTAATGATGATATTGCTACTTATTTTACAAAATTGAAGAGTATTTGGGATGAGTTAGGTAGTTTGAATACTATTCCTACTTGTACTTGTGGTGCTTCAAAAACAATAACTGAGAGAGATGAGATCCAGTGTTTGTTTCAATTTCTCATGGGACTCAATTCTTCTTATGATGCTGTTCGAAGCACTATCTTACTTATGAAGCCTCTTCCTTCAATCACACAAGCTTATGCTTTATTGATTCAAGATGAACAACAAAAAGAGATTCATGCTTCTACTCAGTTTCTTAATGAATCTGCTGCAATGTATGCCAATTCGTCAAATTTGAATTCAACTAATAAGACTAACAATAATAAGAATATAACATGTAGTCACTGCAAGAAACCTGGACATGTAGCTGCCAAATGTTATAGACTTATTGGTTTTCCCAAAGAATTCAAGTTTACCAAAGGCAAACGAATGGCTGCTAATGTGACCAGTGATTCAGTTGATACTGAGAATGTGATTCCATCTGGTGCAGATTCTAACCGTTCTTCTTCAGCATTTACTTCTGCACAATACAATGAACTGATAAAGCTTCTACAGCAAAATGCAACTATCAGTCCAAGTCAAGAAAATTCCAATACCATCAATTTTGCAAACTTTGCAGGTATTGTGAACTGTCAAGTTTCAAATTCAGAATCTAAATGGATAATTGACACAGGTGCTAGTGATCATATGTGTTTTGATGAGACTTTGTTTTCTGCTTTTCATATCCTGTCCAAACCTCATTTCATATTTCTACCTAATGGTCATTCTTTGACTATCACTAAAACTGGTACTATACACCTTACATCAGAAATCTCTTTGACAAATGTCTTGTTTGTACCAGATTTCAAACATAATCTTTTGTCAATCTCAAGGTTATGTAGAGACACAAATGGCCTGGTTTTTTTCTCATCTACTTCTTGTTTCTTGCAGGCCCCTTCTCTGAAGAGGCCAGTGGTTCTTGGTAAGATTGATGCTGGCTTGTACTTGTTACAATCATCTTCACACCATCAATCTTCTCATTTGTTTTCAAATTCTGTTCTGTCTTGTAATAATGTACTTAATAGTACAATTTGGCATTGTAGACTCGGGCATTTGCCACTTTATAGACTAAAACAGTTGCCTTTTCTTAAACATTTGATTCACTTGCACCTTGTGATATATGTCCCAAGGCAAGACAACATTGTCTTCCTTTTTCTGATAGTACTAGTAAAGCTGCTAAACCTTTTGAACTCATTCACATAGATGTATGGGGTCCATATAACACTGCCACATACAATGGTTTTAGATACTTTCTTACCATTGTGGATGACTTTAGTCGTACTACTTGGACACATCTTTTATCATCTAAGAGTAATGCTTTTGATGTGTTAAAAGGCTTTATTGAGATGGTACAAAATCAGTTTGATACTACCATCAAATGTATCAGATCTGACAATGCTTTTGAATTGGGTAGTGGTTCTATTCAAGCTGCTTATCTTGCTAGTAAAGGCATACTACATCAAACAAGTTGTGTAGGTGTCCCACAGCAGAATGGGATAGTCGAAAGAAAGCATAAACACTTACTTGAAACAGCAAGGGCTTTATTATTTCAATCTAAACTTCCCATTGCCTTTTGGGGACTGTATTTTAACAGCTACTCATCTTATTAACATGTTTCCTACCCATATTCTTGATGGCAAAACACCTTTTGAGGTTTTATTCAATAAATCTCCTTCCTATTTTCACTTGAGATCATTTGGTTGTCTATGTTATGCTTCTACTCTAAAACAAGGTAGAGATAAGTTTAAACCCAGAGCTGATCCTTGTATTTTCATTGGATATCCCATAGGTAAGAAAGCATACAAGCTATACAATCTTTCTACCAAAACTGTTTTTGTGTCCAGAAATGTTGTTTTTCTAGAACATATATTTCCTTCTCTTGTTTCTAACACTCAAACTCTTTTTCCTGTTTTGACTTCTTTTAGTCAAATATTTGATGATTTCCATTTCACTACTTCTTCTCCTTCTATTTCTCATCCTTCTTTTTCTACTGGTTTTGATTCTTCTTCATCTTCTGTTCCTTCTCCTCCTTCAGTTCCTGCAACCCCTGCAGCTCCTTTGAGAAGATCTTCTAGAACTACTCAACCTCCATCTTATTTGCAAGATTTTGTTTGTCATCAAGTCTCTTCTTCTGAGTGTTGTTCTTGCCATCATTCTTTAACCAATCAATGTTTTGCTTCTGCCAATCTTGTGTCTACTAATCTGTCATTTCCTAATCAAACTCTTCTTACCTCCCTTGATATTTTAAAAGAACCTAGTTCTTATCATGAGGCTGTTCAGTACACTGCTTGGCAGGAAGCTATGCAAAAGGAATTTACTGCCCTTAATGCTACCAACACTTGGTCCATTGTTGATTTGCCTCCAGGTAAGAAACCTATCAAGTGTAAATGGGTGTATAAGATCAAGCTCAAAGCTGATGGTTCTCTAGAAAGATGCAAAGCTAGATTGGTTATTCGAGGTGATACACAAAAAGAAGGTATAGATTATTTTGAAACTTTTTCACCAGTCATTAAGATGACCACTGTTCGAGCTTTAATTGGTGTTGCTACTAAAATGCATTGGCCTTTATTTCAACTTGATGTTGATAATGCATTTTTACATGGGGATCTTGATGAGGACATTTATATGTGTGCTCCACCTGGTATGGATTTACCTGCTACTCAGGTTCTAAAGCTTCAAAAATCCCTATATGGCCTTAAACAAGCTTCTCGACAGTGGTATGGGAAGTTATCTACTTTCTTAAAAGATAGAGGTTACATTCGATCTCAGAATGATCATTCTCTTTTCACCAAGTCTATGGGTACTTCTGTGGTTCATCTTGCCATATATGTTGATGATATCTTGGTCACAGGGAATAATCCGGATGAAATAAATAATCTCAAAGCTTCTTTACATTCCATGTTCAAAATCAAAGATCTTGGTACTTTGAATTATTTCTTGGGTATTGAGGTTTTGCAAGAACCCAATGGTGTTATCATGACTCAGAGGAAATTCGCTTCTGAGTTATTGGCTGAGTTTGGTGACTCTTCTCTTCCTATTCATCATTCTCCCCTTCCAGTCCATTTTCAACTCAAACTTGAGGATGGGGATTTATTATCTGATCCATTACCTTTTCGTCGAATTGTTGGCAAACTCAATTACCTCACCCACACACGGCCAGACTTAGCTTATGCAGTGCAATTCTTGAGCCAGTTTATGCATGCTCCTCGTTCTACTCATTGGTCTGCTATGTTGCATACTCTTGGTTATGTTAAACAATCCATCTCTCAAGGTTTATTCTTTAACAATAAACCTTCTTTTGCATTAGCTGCTTACTGTGATTCTGATTGGGCTTCTTGTCCCAATACTCGCCGTTCTGTTAGTGGTTACTATGTTTCTCTTGGTGGGTGTCCTCTTTCATGGAAATCTAAGAAGCAGCATACTGTTTCTTTAAGCTCTGCTGAAGCTGAATATCGTTCCCTTCGACGAGTTACAGCTGAGTTGGCTTGGTTGACAAGGTTATTGGCAGAATTTCATGTTCCTAATCTTACTCCGATTGCTGTCAAATGTGACAGTCAAGCTGCCATTCACATTGCTCGGAATCCAGTTTTTCATGAACGCACTAAACACATCGAAATTGATTGTCATTTTGTACGGGAGAAACTTCAAGAAGGGTTGATCAATTTACTACACACCAGTTCAAAAGAGCAACTTGCAGATGTGTTTACTAAGAGCTTAAATAGTTCTGTCCATCGAAATTTACTTGCCAAGTTGGGTCTTTTCCCGCCTCCAACTTGAGGGGGGCTGTTGATGAAGTTCTATGTTGCACATGCTTCTCACGTGACTTGTTATTTATTTTAGTTTTTGGTTAGTTAGTATTGGCGGAATGGAAGTTAGGGTTCATTAGTATTAGTTTGTTTGTTTAGCTATGTTTATATATATAGTTTGTAATCATTTTAGAAAGTAATGAAAATCATTTTCAGAATCTCTCAATTCTCAAACAAGATGATCTTATGGTCCGGTTGTATGGTATTTACACTTTAGCTCTTACAAAATGATGTAGGTTTAAATCTTTACAAGTGTAAGGTAGATGGCATCAGGTGTAAAAAGTTAAAAATAAATAACTACCTTCTACATTGCATGTCACCAAATGCAAAAAACATCTTCACAGGAAGTTCAATGAGTAACATAATTAATACTTGATGATCACGGTTGAGATGATTTAAAAACTTCTTTTCTTATTTTAACAAAATTTTATTATTTTAAATATGCTACAAAAACTATTATTTATCACAACAATGTATATTCAATAAACCACTTTGGGCCGGTAATCTTCTAAGTTATTTGGACAATTATTCGACTTTACGGACCTGTTTTTTTAACTTTATCTTTTTTTAATTAAATTTAAAGGTTTAATATGTCAGCGAGTAAAACCATGACCGATTAACGTGTCAAAACGGAGTTCACTAAATTATATATAACTTTAATATGTTAAAGTTATTTTTTAACAGACCTTGTATGTAGTGGAAGGTATACAATTTGAAAAGATCAAGAAACATATAAGCTCCATATCCCAAAATTTACCTACCATGTTTGTATGTATTAGGAGCAGTGGTAATGTAAAATCAGTATATCGGTAAATGATACCAAACAAGGCAGTTGTGCAAACTACCACCAATCTTTAGGCGATTCGATCTCAAAAATATTACAAACCTTATGGTCAATGTTTTGTATTAGTTGTCATACCATCGTATTGATGATATGATCTTAAGTATTTTGTGACTCTCTGTAATTGTTGATTGATATTCACTACAAGGAAAACCATTTTTGCGACTAAGTTTTTTGCGGCGATAAGGGTTTCGTCGCAAAAAACTAACTTAACGACAAAAAATAATTTCCTTTTGACTTTTCTAGTCAAATTATTATTTGCGACGATCATATCGCCTTAAAAAAGATATTTTAATTTATTTTATGTGATTAAAAATATATTATTTTTTGCGTCAATTCATTTTCGTCGCAAAAATATATTCAAGTTTTTTTATATTTTTCCTGAAATATTTAGATGGAGGGAAATTTCCCGCTTGTTTTTTTGCGGCGATATTTTCGTCGCAAAAAGTTTTCGTCGCAAAAAAAGAATTAAAATTAAATATAATTAAAAAGGATGTCACCGCAAAAGATCTTTTGCGACGATATGTCGCCGCAAAAAGTTATTCAGATTTATCAAAATTCTTTATATTGTTATCTTCTTGGTCTTTTGATTTGCTTGGAGATTGTTTGATATACTAGTCATATCTGGGACAAACAATCGAAGAAGAATCGGTGTTCTTTGGGTTTAAAATTCTTTAGTGTTTGAGCTATCAACGATCTGGTGGTTTGAGATTTAATTATAGACCAATTACACAACCTCTTCGTTAACCAACCGACTTTAAGAACTAAAAATAAGTGTTTACGCAATTCTCTTAGTTCACCTAAATTTCTATCATCGCAAGAGAATCATCAACTAGTGCGAATACCACCCCCAGACCCGGTGATACCAAAATTCCAACACCTCAAGAATATTTACTGGGCACTACTGAGAGTTATTTTGTTGTTGTGTTGGTTACCAACGGGAACACAAGATAAAATGGGACAACACCTTGCAAAACGTAGAAAAACCATGTAAAACTAATGTGACACTAATGTGCCACCCGGGGAGAAACGGAAAAAACAGAACGATGTTCAATAGCCTTATAATAGAAAAAACATATTAGTACCTTAGATAGTAGGATAAAATCTTTTATCACTTAAATCCACAAAAGAAAAGCTGTTCATTTGAGCTCATAACACATATTAACCTTAATCCATTTGTCCAAAGAAGACCTTGATTTCAACCTATCATGCACAAAATACAGAAAAAGTAAGCTTCAAGATATAAAAAGAGAGAGATGCTTATGCTTAAGACAAACCATTATAGCACTCACCAAGACAAAATGCTAAAGCAACTCAATTCAAATATTACTTATCATCCATGCATCCACACCCCACACTTACTACCAAAGTCAAACAACGGTCGAAACTGACGAGACTTATAGACTATCGACCTAAAACTTTGAAAACATAGTTAGTGATTCAGCCTAAAACTTTCATCAAAATCGACCAAACCAGACCAACGTAGAGGGCGATCAACAGCTAAATAAGGAACCTTGACCGAGCTACAACTAAAATGACTGCTGCTACACGTGAAAAACATCAATGTAGTACCTGGCTGCCAAATAACAAACTCTAACACTTCAAATTGAAGTCACTAACAACTTAGTAACAACACATTTGTACCTGCATGATTCAGTGCTGCAGAAAATTGAAGCCAAGATTGCAGCAGCAACAATGGCTGGGCACCGATATCCTGAGGTGATGATCTCTACCCCACCACCACTTTCATCAACCGAGAAGGTTTCATGCTGTAGCTGTTGCTGTAAAAGCATGACATAACACTTTACAAGTTCAAGTATGAAAGGCAACTTAAACAGTATGCCGATTGAAGAAAACTAAACTAGCAATAATAATTGCAATCTTACCTTTAACTTCCCTCCTTTCCAAATAACGGGCAAACCCCACAACCACGATGCACAAGGCTCCAAGCCACCAACATGTGTGGTGTCAGGGGGCACCGAGTCCTTCACGATAAAGTTAACAACTGATCAATGTGGGACAAAATTGGTGTGGGATATGAATTGTCTAAAGAATCACCTTCAACTTTTTAAGAACTTCCTATAGTGTCCATGGTTATAACTTATACCCCAACTGTAATCAAAGAGCATAATGGTGTCAAATATTCTACCATTCCTAGTTACCAAATGAGCTTAAATCTTATAAAAAGGTCGTTTGCATACGATCATGTTCCTAAATATTATCCAGAATAATGTGCATACAATCCTGTCCTTAGATATTATCCAGAATAATATGTGTAACCAGCATCTCCAGCTTTATACGCGGTCAAGCCTATTAGTCCAGTACCATATGTGCTCAAAACCGAAGAAAGACTTCACATTGTGGACAATTGACTCACAAACACACCAAGCACTAGTGTTTTACTTCACAGATACAACCATCAAGAAGGTAAAACTCGGATAGTGATAAAGAAACAGTTATTAAGCTAAAATTTTTCGCCTTTATATCTAACTACTGAGTTCACATTGCAATATAACATGAAAAAACATACATCATAAAGGTCTATACATGGCACCAACCTTTCTGCTTAGATGTGTCTCTTTAAGCCAGCAATCAGTAATTTTCTCTCCAAATTCTACTTGTGATTCTTTAGCCTGCAACTATAATATGAATAGGTAATAAATCGCCGAAGCTAAATTCTTTTGTTTTGCCAAGAGTGAACGTAAATGAAAAGGAAACTGGTAAACGAATGAATACAACAACAGAAGGATACAAAAGGACAGCAGCTTAGCCTCCTCACAATTCCACTATCTCCTCATCTGTATAGAATCAGATGCAGAGTATTATTATTATTATTCTCACACGCGTAAACTAAACAACGGATATCCAGATTTCACATACCACAACGATACGGATCACACGCTAAAGAGGCGTATGCATCTTCAGCTTGTACTCTACTACAGAGGATGTGGAGTTGCAGAGACCCTCTTAAAACTATAAAACCTCAACAACAATCACTTCAATCAAGTATTCAAGGTTTGGATGACCTTAAATACTCCATTTGATCCACTAATTCTTGCAGATCTTCATCCCAATCAAGCTGTTGACTATCCAAATCATCAAGAAACTCATCAGGCTGTTTTTCAATGGGTAGATCCACATTCAACAGTTCATCAAACAAATTCTCATGGAGTTCATCCTCTAGAAAGCTTGAAACATCGTGTTGATTAACACCACTGCTTGATTCACCTTCAAAAGGGGCTGCAAGAAATGGATCTTGAATGTTCTCAATAGCAACATCCACTTCTTGTAGATTATCCACAATTGGTGTCATTGTTAACCGTCGTTTGCGACCGATTTCAATATGTTCTTGTTCTTTGTTTGCATACTTATCCATATACCTCTGTAGGAACTCCGGGTTGCTAAAGGCTTTTGCAAGGAACCCCATCATGTTTTGCTGTTTTCTTTCAGTTGCTCTAATTCTATTCTCCATTGATACAAGCTGGTCTTTCGAATGCTGCTGTAATTGCCTTAGCCTCACGATTTCCGCCATTAACAGACTTCTGTCTCTTTTCAGTCCTTCGAGTTCTCCCTCGATCCCGTACTGGCCTACTTCAATACATGGACCCCATTCTTGCTTCAACGGGCTCGGTTGCACCATGTTTCTTCTTCTTCGGATCGTCTTCAGGAGTTGCCTTTGGCCTCCAAGAAACCCTTCACTTGCGAATTCCCATCTATCTGGATCCACTTTCCTGAAACCCTGCAACCATTGTGAACAAGATTTAACCTTTCAGCAACAGATTAAACCAACACCATCAAACAACAATCGAAATTAAAAACCAAGAACACCGAGAAATCTATTAACACATTCCCAATCGACAATGTTACAATAATAATCCACACAGCAGCAAAATACAAGAACTACAATAATAATCCACACAGCAGCAAAATTCAAGAATTCCAAAGCATAACAGTCTGAAAACTAAACAGGTTTAACAACAAAGGCACTCCAATTAAAGATCATCAGTCGATTAACACTAGAAAACCTTAACTTCAATAAACAGAGCATACCAATTGCATACTACCCAAAAACAGAGCATTGTTCAAAACCCAAATGAAATCACAAAAAAAAACTTCATATTAACACCAAATTGTAATTCCAATTTAAAATCATCAGTCGATTAACAGTGAAGAAAACCTTAAATTCAATAATCAGAGCATACCAATTGCAGATTCCACACGCTACCCAAAAACATAGCATTGTTCAAAACCCAAACGAAATCACAAAACAAACACCAAATCAAGACGGTAGCAAGCAACAGATAACGTTCTGATCATCAACGGAGGTGAAAATGGAGATGAAAGACTTACGTAAGTATTAAGCTGACGAATGAAGCTAGAGAAATTGCTATGCTTAAAGTACCTCGGAAGCAGAGTAGTAGAAAACTTATGCGAATCCCAAACCACAAAACTATTCCTCCCTCTACTCCACGACACCACCGCATCCGTCGCCGGATCTTCCACCATATCAAACGTCTTCGTCAGGAACGGCGGCGGACCCACCTCGTGCAACCCCTCCCTCGGCCGCGGTGACGACGACGACGACGACGACGAACCACCGGTGGCGTTTGTAGAAGATATGAATGTCACTTGGACGTCGTTTGAGAATGACCCACCTTGCATTTCTTTGTTGAAATCCATTGTTTAGTTGTTGATGGAATTGGAGAAGATGATGGTGATGCTAAAGATTTGAAGCGTGTGATTAGAGTATTTATAGGGGAAGATGAATGGAGGATTGAATGGAAGGTTCTAGAGGATTGGGAGGAGATAGTTCTTAGAACAATCTTGTTGTGTCACCTGTAGTGGTGTGCAGTGAACTACCACGTGGCACTTTCGGATATTTTTGAGTATGTGAAAAAAATTTGGTACCTTTTAATCTTTTATGTAAAGTTGTAGAAAATGTTGACGTGTACGTTATATTATATGTGAGTTTTTTTTTTATATATTTAAAAAATAAGAGAATAAGATTGTGCTAGTGGTAGTTCGGTCACCATCGAGGTTTCTAATTAATTTTATAGCAAAATATATATAAAAAACAGAATATATATAAAAATACATTTAAAATATATTATATTTAATTTGTACATTTTGACGGAATGTCACGATGATATTGTGGAATTGAAAAAAATGTTATGTACAGCGGCAAGCAAAGGAACTTTTTTATATGGATCAGAGGTTATTACGGGTTGCTTACCTGTCGTCATTAATTTTTTCCGGTATGAGTAGTGTCAGGTTGCATAACTTTTGTCAAATAAACAACCATCTAGACAACCAACCAAGTAATAGATCAAATATATTATTTGATAAACTAATATCTATTTTTAATCTAGCAAATAATCAAATGATAAAGTGATATTTAGCGAAGTAGTTTATAATATATTTCTATAGTAAGGATTTTGGGGTAGTTTAAAATCAGATTTGAGAAAGGAGGGCATGAAACCATGGATGGAGAGGTAGTCGATGGTAGAGCAAAATTTCGGTCTCTTCATGTTTACATTAGGTCATTTTAATGATTGGACTAATTGAGTAATGAATATTTTAAATAGTTGTTGAGTATTTGGGTGATTTGGTTTATAAAAATTAATGGGGGTAATGAGCTTATTTAAATAATTATCGGTGTTTGTGTTTATAATAATTTTTAAAACATGTATCAATTAGTATGTAATAGGTTTATACTTGTAATATATTGAAATGTTAAATTGATTTTTGGTGTCAAAGTTTTTTGAGGCACGGTGTCAAAGTTGTCAAAGCTTCATAGGGTTGATGTTAAAAACTTTTGGAGGTTGATCGGGATTCGAACGTTATACATACAAAAAGAACAAGAATTTCATGGGGTGCGGGTGACTCCCATAGGACCTATGCAGGTCCGCCCATGGTTACGTTTTTGTGGATAATATAATTTAAAAAAAAATTATAATATATCCTTGCATGGTAGGTTTTAAAAAAATTGGCATCATGAATAAGATAAGCATATCCTGTACCATTCAAGGTGTTAGAGATGAAGAAAGACGATCGAGGTTTCATGTTACCTTTAGATTATTTTTTAAAACAAACAAGTATAGTGGTCATTTTATCAAATTTAACATACTATAACTTTAATTAGTGAAACAAACAAAATGTGTTATATGCTGAAAAATTAACTCTTGACAAAATCCCTAATTTCTAAAAAAGAAATGATCAAACCGTAATATGATCACAAATTAAGTGTCATCCCTGCAATTTACGTACTATTTTGTTTATCATTTAACTCATATCTTTCTCTTCACCTTTTCTTATATAAAATAAAGAGAACAATAAATATACTAAGTGAAAACTAATGTCCCTTTTGATACATAATAAACTAGTTAAATAAAGAAAAGTATGAGTAGAAGGATCCTCAATTATGCGAAGCTTACGTCTGCATGCAGGAGACTCTGGAAACCATGCTTTAGTTACTTGTACGGTACAAGTGAAAAATGAATTGTTTATTGAAGTATGGGTCGAGCTACTGGTGTTGCAGTTTGTCGGTGTACCCGTTCCGGAAAGATCTAGGCATTCATGGTCAAACTCACTAATACTTTTGATTAGTTTATATAAAAGTGGATTATGTTTTCAAATTAATTTCTTTTAAAAAAACATTTAAGATTAATGTTTAATTTATTAGTATAAGTATTAGTGCTTTGACACATGATTAAGGCGTATCTCAAAGTATAAGAGTTAAAGCACTGATCTGGTTCGAATAATTACCAATCCACTGTCAATAGAGGGACATCTTGTAACAATATAAACAAATCATTTGGAGGTGACGTTAGATAACGACCATTAACGTGCATGATTTGATGGTAGGGGTATGTATAGAGCTTATGTAGAGGGTTTAGTGTCACACCCCGATCAAAGCGGTGGAACATGCCGGGGCGCGACTATGATTGCTCAAATGCACACGACATTATTAAAGTGACAATATTTAATCAACTCATTCATTTCATAACATGTTCTTACAAATACAAGAAAATAAATAGTTCTTAACTAATAACCTAACGGTCCAAAATATAATAACGTTTTTAAATCTTCAATCAACCGACAATCAAACCTGTAGCATTGCATAAAATATATTTTGTCAACATGTATATTGGTGAGCAATTCCATTGTAACATCTCGTATTTTCGTTAACTTAAAAGTTAACTTTGTTAAATCTTAAAAGGACCTTTTATGTTATTTTTGAAACTTTGAAGATTTATTATACTTAATTTGGAGATTAACAAATTAATTAAATAACAGAAATAATATTATTAATGTTAAAACATTGGTTAATATTATAAAACTTGATTTAAAGTGACTTTAATCTTAAAAATGATTGTTATTATAATAATAATGATATTATTATTAATAGTAATAATGTTAATAATAATAATGTTAATAGTAATAATAATAATAATAATAATAATAATAATAATAATAATAATAATAATAATAATAATAATAATAATAATAATAATAATAATGACAATATAAGTTTTAATGTGATAAAACTTGTAATTAAATAGTTTTTACATAAAATAACAACATTTTAAACTTTAAAGGTTAAAATGTAATTTATTTTAAAACTAAACTTAAACTTTAAAATCCAAATGACATTTTTTAAAATCTCAGGGACCAATTGTGTAATATTGTAAAAAAACCCAAACCAACCCCCCTTTCCCTCTCGTTTTCCGGCCACCGGACCGGCGGCCCTCCGGCGAGGCGCCGGCAGGGCCAAAACACCCCAAAATCGTCGAAATTTCATTCCCAAAACCGTCCCAAGCCGTTCTAGAACACAATTCGAACCTGTAACAACGTTTAATCGACGGTTACTAGCTTATTCAATCACATAACCGAAACTCTTTAAAGTGCCTAGCCGTTTGAGCATTAAACTACAATAATAACTCAATTAATCATCACATAAACAATAGACTAACTAACTGTAAACTACTAACATTCCCAATTTCATCTACAACACCTTGAAACACAACCATCGATCCTTGTTTTCTTACGGACCTACAACTTGGTCGATATCCACCTTCTGAGTTTCCTCTCACGCAATTAACAGAGGTCTTTCGATCATTAGCATCATTGGAAGCTTCCTATACAACCAATTTGATAATTATCAATGTTTGCAACTCGAACTGATTGCTCCTCTGCCGCGGCTTGTCCTCGGCTGTTCATCCCCATTTCAATTCAATCCAGGTAATTGAATGGGGTTTTGTACACGATTTGATGTGGAAAATCAAAGCCCCAATATTAATTTATGTAACAACAACGAATTTCTAGTCAATTGGTTCGATTTGATTTCTAGGGTTCATGTGTGTTTGGGGTTATATTGTTTTTGTGTTTATAAGAATTAAAACCCAGTTCTTGGCAGGCTTAGGCGCCCTTGCCTACTGGTTAACAACATGTTCCCACATTCAATTGGTCCCGGGTTCGAACCCGGGCACCACCGATATTTTTTAAAAACGTTTTTTTAGAAATTTTAATTACATAAAATTTTAATTTTCATGAAATAACATTTTTGTAAACTTTAACACCTTCTAAGCACACCAAATTATCTTATGTGTAAATATTAAATATCGTTTTAATAAAACAACATAACAAAAGTCGTTTTTAGGTTATTTCATATAAGATGAATTTTTTTTAATAATAATTAAATTAATAAACCATTGTTGGACAATACGTTGCTTAAAATTATTGTTAACCATGTTATTTTAAATAATTATAAAAGTTACTCACACTTTATATTTAATTTTATCCGTTAATTTCATTACTAAAATGGTGTAATTCTTTTTATGAGTAAATCCATTATTTAATTCGTTTGTTTATCAAAAACCCCAAACTTCAATTGAAATCTTAGTTCACGTCTAATTGTTAATCTTATTATTAAACTTTAATATTGTAATAAATACGTTAGGTACCTTGTAAAGGAATTCGTTGGAACATCGTTTAATTCTTATTATCATCTTATACACATATACGTCAAGTGAGTATTTCCATACCCCTTTTTCTTATTTTCACACTTTGGGGTGAAACATGTTAACTTATATTATTGCACTTGTAAACTTATTCGAGACTTGTAAACTTTATGGCAATTTATTTAAAGTTGTGGTTAGTTGAACTTTTGTGGTTACCATGTTATGGCATTATATGTACAATCATTAACTATTGCTAGCCCAGCGAAGTCATAGATCTATGGGACAGACAACCTATTTGGTGCTAAAGTCGATGTATTGCCGACTCCTAGGAGCCGTATGCTTGTGCACTAGGGAACCAAATACACTTAGCTGATCATATATATACTTTTAATGTATAAGACTTGTAAACTTTGTCGAGGTTTGATTGTTGCATTGTTCATAACATCCCTAATCACTTTATTCACTAACTTATGACTTGAATTGCCATCTTTTATATACTTATGTATTGAAAACTATGGAATGCTCACCAACATTTTTATGTTGACCTTTTATTTTTAACATGTTTCAGGAATAACCCAAGAATGTGTTCTACTCTTTGAAGCTTATCTCACTTAGGACTGGACTTAGAGAAATAAACATTGATCTTGTTACTTTCAATCTTGTATTCATGATGTATCTTTATTTGAGCCTCTTACTTGTATTGTTACAATTAAATCTTTATTAATATATTTGGAATTAATAATAGCGTTATGTGGCTGTGAACAATCGTAACTCTCACACCTCGACGTTTCCGCCGTCAAGGTTGGGGTGTGACAGATTGGTATCAGAGCCCATAACTATAGGGATTTAGGTGATTAGAAATGGTGACCTAGACTATAGCTTATGCATGAACCTCATAGAAAGATCATTATACTTTTGTGCTTACTTATTGTTTGCGTGCTACATAATGCTATGCCTTTTGTGCAACTTGATACCTTACCATAGGATTGCCTTATGTATGCTTAAAACTTAGTTACTTGTCTCCCTAAACTTAACTTTGACTCTTTGACTCTCCCCGACAAATAACACTTCCTAAACTTATTCTCGACGTCGTGTGGAATCTACACTACCTATCGTGGGTCTAATTCCTTAGACTCTATGTCTAATCATTGAAAATCTCATCAAGGTTTTGATTTCATGAACCTAAGAAATTTGTGTGACCCTAGACACCTGTATTCTGGATTTTCTGGCAAAAGGCCTTCGGGCTAAGGCAAGCATATCGTATAAATCTCATTGCGAGACCAGTTATGCTTACCTGGGGATTTCTGGGATGAGTGATAAACTATGGTCAACATACACAAGTCTCTAAGGCAAGTGGGTCAATTTACCTTGACGTGTCAACGATTCCAAATGGTAATGCGTTACTAAATGGAACCATCCTCTTTATATTTTAAAAATCTTTGATTCCTTGAACTGGTTTCTTCTCATTCCTATCATACATAATGTTTCTGTGATATTGAACTCGTCTTACCTTTCAACTCCTACGTTTAAACATCGTTACATGTTAGGCGTTTCATGTAGCTATTTCTATACCTTGATCAACGTGTACATGACTCTTGTTATACCCAAAGATATTGGGAATCTAAACTGAAAGATCTTTAAAACTTTAAATCATTACTTATGGTTTTCAAATCTTCATAAGGGTGTGTCCCATAACTAAATACATTCAATGTTGTAGGTGGAATTCCTACATCTCGGGATACTTTGCTAATTGAATGCTAATTTTGTTAACTCAAATATTATAAGTGGTCACTCACCTCAATGATCAAATAAACTAATTATAACTTTGTTACTACTTATAAGTACGTGTGTCTTCAATAAGGTTATGACTGACGTCATATCTTGAGAAGTCCATGTATTCCCTTCGATTGTGAATCGAATGTTCACATCTCATTGTGATGTCGAATCATTCTTGTCCTTGATTTTGTCTTCCTGATTTAAATTATTCAAGATGTGAACACCATCATAACCAATTTCTATTATCTCGAACTTTGACCTTAAATTTTGTAAGCACGATTTTCCTTTTGTTACATTGGTGTAACTTGAAATCTTTCGAATTTCTAATTGATATCATTTTTCTTTTTGTTGTTATGTCGAGCTTCATACCGTTTGCACCGTGAGAGATGCAAGTGTTTGCAAGTCAACATATGACTAAGAACATTCGTATCTCCTAAATGATTCTATCTCACCAAAACAGGGGTGATTCCCTTACTTTGGTGATGATTTTTCATTCGTTTCGATAAATGGTTTCCAATTATGTGTTGTATGAAATTTCATCCTCTTGATCAAGTTGATTCCTTATCTTGAGGATTGACTTCAATTATTCTCATTGGAACTTGCATTTCACGAATGACATGATCTCACCAAAATAGGGTTGAAACCCGTACTTTGGTGACAATTGTCAATTTCCGATTGTTTTCTTGTTATTATAAAATTCAATCACCAAGATAGGCGTGAGTTCCATACCTTGATGATAATTTTATTTTCATGGATTGTATTTTCTTAAATAAAACGACCTCATTAAAGTAGGAGTGAATTCTGTATTTTGATGAGGAAGTTCGTCTTGTTATACTTTGTTTCTGTAAAACTTTACCGTTAAGATAGGAGTGATTTCCCTTACCTTAATGGTGAGTTAACTCATCTTATTTCTATGGATCCTTAACAATGAGTTGGGGATCGAACTTTTTGATTGGTAAGTTAGTGGTCATACCTTGGGAGTACACCATCAAGTTAGGAGTGAAAACCACACCTTGATTACTATTCACATTTCTTGATCATCAACTTATCAAGGTTGTAATCAAGTGACGAGAAACATGTAGTAACTTGAAGGGTGAAACAATGATTAGTGTTTCGACCTAGCAAGCCAAAGCATGATCTCTGAACTTGAAAGGAGACCCGATCACTCTAGGTTGATTTTGATTCCGAGCTTGGAGTATGTAAATTCTTAAATCGATTTCTTTTTCTTTATCTTCATGTTTTGATTTGATCTAGCTATATGGAATCATTTATTCCTTACTTATCAACTTTCATTTTGAGATATCATCAAACCCATAAGTATAGTCTTCCTAAATAATCTTTTGTCAAATAAAGGTATTATCAAATACCTATCCTATTGCTTGATGAATTACGTATGCAATCTGCACTTGGAAATTTGTTACCTTACAAAACATGGTTACAAATACCTTTCTTATTGTTTGCGTCATTTCTTGAATCGATTTTGAATTCTTAACCTTGAAAATCATTGAAATTCTATCGTGGTGTTGAACAACAAGATTCGTTATTATCCTCATTGCGATGTGGATATAATGGTTCATAAACCTTCGTAACTTGTAGTCATGGGTTTGGCATAAAAGAAAATACATAACTTGGCATGTGTCCAAGTATCTTACCTTTACATATGACAAAACCTAACCTCCGTGTTCCCGTGAATCTCCTGTTTAACCTTTCATTCACTAAATGTTTCTTATTTTAAATGTCATGATGACAATTGGTGCATTATAGACCGATTAGATAAAAAAATTCAATTTGATTTATGTGGGATGGCGGGTCGAGAAATTGACTTGTATCTGTTTTAAATATTCGTATACCGTGGTATGACGTTAAAACATCGATCGTTATTTTGGATGACCGATTCATTTTCTGTTTTTAATAATGTTCCTAATCATCATCGCGAACTTGTTTCAAAATCTTCGCATATCGTATTATTCTTAGACCGATGGTTGGTCAAAGGAGAAATACATATTTACAAGAAATGCGTTAAGATCATGTTATATAGAGACGTTTAGGATTCTTAAATCCCGACGGTTAACCTTTCTTATCATTGTTGGTCCTTTATTGATTTCTAGACATCATTTTACTACGAACTTATATTTTAGAAGTTGTGGCTTATCAGTCTAACATACCACGGTAACTCGTCATCATTTTCCAACGTTTCAACTCAAAACGTCTTGTATTTCACTGGAAGAGTTCAAGTTGACATATATTATGTCAAGAACCTTGTAAGATTCAATAGAGTAAAGCGTTTCATCTCTAATTAAACGTCAACCACTGTTCGTTTGTACACTTATTTTCCATTTTAACTCCTTTTGCTCATTTAAGTTCATTCTTAATTTCGGGACGAAATTCTTTTAAGTTGGGGAGACTGTAACATCTCGTATTTTCGTTAACTTAAAAGTTAACTTTGTTAAATCTTAAAAGGACCTTTTATGTTATTTTTGAAACTTTGAAGATTTATTATACTTAATTTGGAGATTAACAAATTAATTAAATAACAGAAATAATATTATTAATGTTAAAACATTGGTTAATATTATAAAACTTGATTTAAAGTGACTTTAATCTTAAAAATGATTGTTATTATAATAATAATGATATTATTATTAATAGTAATAATGTTAATAATAATAATGTTAATAGTAATAATAATAATAATAATAATAATAATAATAATAATAATAATAATAATAATAATAATAATAATAATAATAATAATAATAATAATAATGACAATATAAGTTTTAATGTGATAAAACTTGTAATTAAATAGTTTTTACATAAAATAACAACATTTTAAACTTTAAAGGTTAAAATGTAATTTATTTTAAAACTAAACTTAAACTTTAAAATCCAAATGACATTTTTTAAAATCTCAGGGACCAATTGTGTAATATTGTAAAAAAACCCAAACCAACCCCCCTTTCCCTCTCGTTTTCCGGCCACCGGACCGGCGGCCCTCCGGCGAGGCGCCGGCAGGGCCAAAACACCCCAAAATCGTCGAAATTTCATTCCCAAAACCGTCCCAAGCCGTTCTAGAACACAATTCGAACCTGTAACAACGTTTAATCGACGGTTACTAGCTTATTCAATCACATAACCGAAACTCTTTAAAGTGCCTAGCCGTTTGAGCATTAAACTACAATAATAACTCAATTAATCATCACATAAACAATAGACTAACTAACTGTAAACTACTAACATTCCCAATTTCATCTACAACACCTTGAAACACAACCATCGATCCTTGTTTTCTTACGGACCTACAACTTGGTCGATATCCACCTTCTGAGTTTCCTCTCACGCAATTAACAGAGGTCTTTCGATCATTAGCATCATTGGAAGCTTCCTATACAACCAATTTGATAATTATCAATGTTTGCAACTCGAACTGATTGCTCCTCTGCCGCGGCTTGTCCTCGGCTGTTCATCCCCATTTCAATTCAATCCAGGTAATTGAATGGGGTTTTGTACACGATTTGATGTGGAAAATCAAAGCCCCAATATTAATTTATGTAACAACAACGAATTTCTAGTCAATTAGTTCGATTTGATTTCTAGGGTTCATGTGTGTTTGGGGTTATATTGTTTTTGTGTTTATAAGAATTAAAACCCAGTTCTTGGCAGGCTTAGGCGCCCTTGCCTACTGGTTAACAACATGTTCCCACATTCAATTGGTCCCGGGTTCGAACCCGGGCACCACCGATATTTTTTAAAAACGTTTTTTTTAGAAATTTTAATTACATAAAATTTTAATTTTCATGAAATAACATTTTTGTAAACTTTAACACCTTCTAAGCACACCAAATTATCTTATGTGTAAATATTAAATATCGTTTTAATAAAACAACATAACAAAAGTCGTTTTTAGGTTATTTCATATAAGATGAATTTTTTTTAATAATAATTAAATTAATAAACCATTGTTGGACAATACGTTGCTTAAAATTATTGTTAACCATGTTATTTTAAATAATTATAAAAGTTACTCACACTTTATATTTAATTTTATCCGTTATTATAAATGCTTTAATTTCATTACTAAAATGGTGTAATTCTTTTATGAGTAAATCCATTATTTAATTCGTTTGTTTATCAAAAACCCCAAACTTCAATTGAAATCTTAGTTCACGTCTAATTGTTAATCTTATTATTAAACTTTAATATTGTAATAAATACGTTAGGTACCTTGTAAAGGAATTCGTTGGAACATCGTTTAATTCTTATTATCATCTTATACACATATACGTCAAGTGAGTATTTCCATACCCCTTTTTCTTATTTTCACACTTTGGGGTGAAACATGTTAACTTATATTATTGCACTTGTAAACTTATTCGAGACTTGTAAACTTTATGGCAATTTATTTAAAGTTGTGGTTAGTTGAACTTTTGTGGTTACCATGTTATGGCATTATATGTACAATCATTAACTATTGCTAGCCCAGCGAAGTCATAGATCTATGGGACAGACAACCTATTTGGTGCTAAAGTCGATGTATTGCCGACTCCTAGGAGCCGTATGCTTGTGCACTAGGGAACCAAATACACTTAGCTGATCATATATATACTTTTAATGTATAAGACTTGTAAACTTTGTCGAGGTTTGATTGTTGCATTGTTCATAACATCCCTAATCACTTTATTCACTAACTTATGACTTGAATTGCCATCTTTTATATACTTATGTATTGAAAACTATGGAATGCTCACCAACATTTTTATGTTGACCTTTTATTTTTAACATGTTTCAGGAATAACCCAAGAATGTGTTCTACTCTTTGAAGCTTATCTCACTTAGGACTGGACTTAGAGAAATAAACATTGATCTTGTTACTTTCAATCTTGTATTCATGATGTATCTTTATTTGAGCCTCTTACTTGTATTGTTACAATTAAATCTTTATTAATATATTTGGAATTAATAATAGCGTTATGTGGCTGTGAACAATCGTAACTCTCACACCTCGACGTTTCCGCCGTCAAGGTTGGGGTGTGACATCCATGACTTTATAAATATAATATAAGGCGAAATCCACAACTCAAATATGTAAAACCGTGAATAAAAGCGACAATTAAGGTATATAAATCATAAATAAATGAGGCTTCTTTCTAATAAATATAACTATCATATTACAAGGAGGAGCGTATGATCATACTTATTGAGGATGAGGATGAGGATAACCGATTAAAAGCAATAAACATTTAGCAATTAATCATATGAGGTATATAACATACAATTGGACAATTATTCTAAGCAACACATAACCTAGAGTTTGTGGTTCGAGGATCTAAGTGTTAAATCATTTTTGTTTGAGTAAGTATGCTTGCTACCCCCAAAGTATAGAAGAGAAAACGGGGATGAAATTACTCACTTAAAAAAAAGTGGCGTTGATGAACAAACTTAGAAAAACATTCTCAAGTAAGCGAGCCCGACGGTTTAACATGCCTGTCCTAAATTGAAAGATCTTGAGTAAGTTTTAAGTCTTGAAGATGGAATATAAATGGTATAAAAGTTCCTAAAAATAAGGCTTGGGTTTTTGGAAGTTTTAGTTATATTTTATAAAAGTGTGTTTAAATAGAGTAAGGATGAAATGAGTTTTATAAGAAATCGGGTTCTTGATGTTTAGTCTTACTCAACCTTTGTTAAGTTTTACATAGGGGAGTTGGTTTAGTGCTAGAGTGCACGATTCCGCTAATGTAAGCATCAATATCCGACCTACACTTTCTTAAACCCGAGTTTGAGACTTTAATAAACAAAAAATTCGCTTAAACCCGATCTTAATATAAAATCAAGTTTGGATCCGTCATATCATAATCTTAGAAATATAAGTAATATAAAGTAAAACATAAGTTTAAAAAAAAAAGTTAAGAAAGATTTTTGGTGGTTTGAACGGTGACTAGCTCGTTAAGACGAGAAGTTCGGCTTTTACTCGGTTTTTACCCGACACTTGGGTTCAAGCCAAGATTTGTTCTATACTTCCGAAATCTTAAGTAATATGAGTAATATAAAGTAAAAAATAACTAAAAAGATAGGTTGAACTTTTGGTGGTTTGAACATTGACTAACTCGTCAAAACGGGTGTTCGGTTTTACTCGGTTTTTACCCGAAACTTGGGTTCAAGCCAAGATTTGTTCTACACCTCCATATCAACCATATAATAACTAAAATATAAAAGAAAAACTCAGATCTAAAGTGTTTGATGTAACATGGTTGCTTAAAAGTTATTTAAAATGCTTAAACGAGCGTTCGGTTTGGTTCGGTCATTGACTCTGAATGAACCCGAGGATGGTTACCACATGTCCAAAACCATAGAACTAAAAAATAAGGTAAAAGTTCCAGATCTAAACTCAAACATGAAAGTTAAGCGAGTAAATTTCCCGAAAACGATCCAAACGGGTCTAAAATGCATAAATATGTGTTTGAATGCCCACAAGCCTTAAATAAAGATGAAAATGATTTTTTCAACATAAAATAACGTATAACAACTGAAAATATCCAAAAACACATACCCGAAATGATTTGAAATGCAAGATTCGGTTCCGTTGACTTTTTAAAGTCAAACTTAAACAAAACTAGCTAGAACAACTTGCAAGATTAAAAATTTAGAAGAAGATGAAGATGTGCAGGTGAAATGGTTGAGAATGAGTGGTATTTATAGGGAAGGATTAGGATTTAAGGGAATGGGTAATGCGTTTGTCCGGTAGGTAAAATGGTGCACTTTGATTCTTTTATTTAAAATTAATTTTGATTTAAATAAATTATGACCAGGTATAAAAACATGTTTGGAGGGTTTTAGAATAATTATGGGTTAGGTCTTGGTTGATTTGGATGGTTAAAATACGAGTTCGGGCCTTAAACGAGCTTAAACGAACCGAAAACGTTAAAAAACTGATTTTGCTGAAACAAACTGTGGGTCACGCCACGACAAGTATGAAATATGATTACAACATAAAATCTATTATTTTATTAATATCCAAAGATCCGAAGAACAAAACGGGTCGGGTTTACAATACAAAATAACAATTACAAAGCTACTCGAAAATGACGAATTTCACATTTAGGTTCACTAAAAATACGTGTAACAATTAAATTGTTGATAACTCTTGTTTATCTTTTGAGTTGTGCCCAACACAAGGGTGTATTCTATGCAAGGAGTGTATACACTCTCAAACACCATACTACTAGTCAAAAGTAAAGGGTCACTATCCTTGTGAGTCAAGCATCACAAAATAAGTTAGGCATGCACATAATAAAATTAGGCATTTATATAGCAATTAGGCGTTTATATAGCAAGATAGCATATATAAAACACTATATTTACTAGCGCACACACATATTCTCTATCTATTCTACACGATATAATTTCAAAATCACAATAACAACACTTTGTAAGATTTAAACTCACAATCGCTTAATTTATCACAGGATGTCCTTTTGCACAAACTAGAAAAAAAATTCTAATTTTCATCTCATAGTTGTACTTGTTATATTCTAGTTACATGTTAACTATGATTATTTTTTCATTTATAAATATTAAAAACTAGATAATCATCTAATTCATTTAGATTACTAACATGGCATATATTTAGTTAATTTTCTTACACAAAGGGTATAAATCTAGATACAATTGTCATAAAAAAACAACTATAAGCCCAAAAAAGTATACCATAATTTCAAAGTCTAAACGCTGCTCATATTCTAAAACAAATGTGAAGTAATCTGCAACCTCAACTTGACTCTCAAAACAGCCTTTATCAATGGCAATTTCACAAATCAACATATTGGCTCTTAATGAAATCTTATAATGAGAACTGAAACCCAAAGATTTGAACGTGCCACTTGCTTTCATTTTTCATTGCAGGTTTGTCGACTAAAATATGAGTCGAGAGCTTACGCAGCAGAGACCGACTGTGTTTTCTGTCGAGGAGGTATGCGAAGCCATGATTTCATCATGTCATATGCAGTGAAACCGATCGCAACAGAAGGAACAATCTGTTAACAACAGTAGATTTCTATTAGTACGCAGGAAATCAAGATTTCTATTAGTACGCAGGAAAGAAGAACAAAGGGGGCATTTTATAATATTAGTTATGTTTTATCACTAGCAGGTCAAAACAACGTTTAGCTATATAGTAATATATTCTTCTGTAACCAAACCCCACATCCTCATTATATATCTCAACTTCCTTAAACAATCCGCCTCGTGTTATATACATACTTCTCCCATAAATATGACAATATATGCATACTATTTTGCATAAAACATTTCTAGTTATAATATTTGGCCAAACATGTTAATCATCATTTACACTTGAACAAGTTCAAAAGGTGTCATTGTTTTGACAAAAAATATTTGACAACCGGCAAAAGTTAATGAGTATGAAGGTTATTTCATCCATTCTAGCCAACTAAGATGTTTTTTCTTCATGTTTCATTTTTGAAACTCTAATAGTTTGGTAAATGCTTTAAGCCTTTGAGGCAGTTTTATAGTACAATAATTGGTTAACAAAATTAACAATTTTGAAAGTATAATAGTTTCCTTTACTAGGAAGGTGAACGTGCATGTAATTCGAACTAGATATACATGAAGATGTACTAATAACCCCAAAAATGAACTTTGTAACTTTATAAGCATTTACCTTGATGTAATTAATGCTAAGCCCAGCAAACAGTTGCCTCCAACCTTGTTCAGAAACAATTGTAGTAAGCCCCTTCCATGTATTCCCGTGTCGAGCACCACCACCAGGTTGAAGATTTTCAACCTAAGAAGCAAATCACATTAACAAAACCGAACACAACACAGAACTACAAAACTATTAAAAAAACAAAAAAAAGAAAAAGAAAGAAAGAAAACCTGCATCTGTCTTCTAACAACATCTAAAGGGTATGTGAAGGTTTGACCAAATAAACCAGCCAAAGCACCACAAGAAAGACGCATCATGATCGATCTCTGATTCTCCTCCGATACATGGCTCTTTAGTTCTTCATAAATGTAAAACTTTAAACCAGCATATGGCAGAATACCGATAAGAGTTGGACCTAGTTTAGATTAAAAGAAAAAACAAATAAATATATACATAAAAAGGGTGCTTTAAGATTTGCAATTTGGGTGATTAGTGGTTACATACCTACACCTCGGTACAAGCCACGCATCCCGCCCTCTCTATAAACACTCACTAACACATTTTTAATGCCACTGTAACGAGGCTGTGTGATTATGCTTTTAGAACCATTCCCCAAACTTGCTTTTTCATCCACAACCTAGATAACCAACATATATAGCAATATGCATAAGGAATACAACTAAATAATAATTTCTGGAAAAGCCAACAGAAACCATATAAACATTTTTCATTGCATAAATATCCCAAAAATCTTTTTGTTTTCTAATCCCTATTCACCATACTGCCCAAAGATTTCCATGTCTATTGATTGTTTTTGCTTTGCTATTTTGATTACTTTCCCATAAACAAAAAAGATTGTGGCAAGGATCAGATATAAATAATAGAGCCATCATTGTGTACAATCAGCAATTTTCAAAAAGAAAACTTTTCAGCATACATCTAGTTAAGTTACACAGCAAAGAGCATAGTGAATAGCATGAGAGGGCCTTAGCAAATAATTCATAAAAATGTTTAACTAATATAAAAGAATCTTCATCATGCATCCTAGATGAACTTGCCTGAAAAGAAAATTTGTACATCTTTTAGGACAACCTGAAAAGGATATTTGTCAAGTTTTTCTCAAGATGGGGTATAAATCATTGTTGATGAAAAACACAAACATACTGAATGTCATAATCATTTGTTCTCCACCTTTTACAAGACAATACATGATAAATCTCAAGAACTTATAATTAAAATGTACACATATACACACAGCAAACACAAACAAGTATGTGATGAATACTCACTTGATACGCAAGTTTGGTACGAGCCAAATCCAGGGGATATGTGCATAAAACAGCAGTCCCTCCAGCTGCTGAACCTGCTAAAAGATCAACTACAGGCCCTGTTCCAAACATAGAGTAGTTGTCCAATATCCAACCCCGGTATTGCTCATATGTCATGAAATGCAAAGCTGCATATGGAACAATTCTAAGAACACTAGCACCATTTCCTCTGGAAAAATCATCAAAAACGAAGTCAGCTATCACATTTTCATATCTAATTATCAAAACGAAAACTCAAAACCATACTTGTAAAATCCTGGAAGCCCTTCATGTTTCAGTAGTCGTTTGAGCGATTGATAGACTCCCAGCGAATGAAAACCTTGAGTTCGTGTCTAAAAACACCAAAAAACAATTTAGTTTCTGAACCAAATCAGTCTCTCAATCCTCTAACTTGTTATGCTAACAATTTACACACTAAACAACACAAATTAACAATCAATGAACAAAGAATTGATTGAAACACCACCTGCAGTAAGATCTTGATTCTTTCAAGTGGAGCAACAGCAGTTTTAGCAAATGCTCCAGCAGCACCTCCGGCGATCAGTTCCTTTACATACACAGGCAACGTATCTATCGCCGAACCCTCAACCAACCCGGCCACATTCGTTGACAAAGAAGAACCTTGTGAAGAACCCATTATCCAATAATATCCTAAATATTATTATCCAAACAATAACTTTGTTTATCCACCCTGCAAATGTGAAATACCCTTTATCCCATCTATCTCTAGCAGTTTGCTCAACGCAATGTAGAGGAAACCGCCGGAGCACGCACAAGAACACGTTCGCCAGACAATCTTTTTCAACGATGACAACAACCATATGCATCAAACACTAAAAATAGAAATTTGAATATCACAAACCGATCGAATTGCCTAAAATCGAGTCAATCTTCCACATGGATCTCAATTCTCAGACGTATATAAACTTCTTCCCCAAATTACCATGTGCACCGATCTTAACAAATGAAAAGCCTTCAAGAATTGATACAAATAAGATGAGATCAACAACACCCAATTCACCCAATTCAGATTTCTCAAGATAAATCTCAGAAACCAAAACCCCTTCAGCTAAAATCCAAATTATCAAAAGAAATAGACGAAGATAACGAGGTATCAGCACCACCCAATTCAGATCCTTAGTAAAATCGTTAGAATTTCGATTGGTGCATTAACGATTTTCTCCTTTGTAACGGAAATTGTATACTTTCGATCAACTTGTGAATGATTTGTTCCGCAGATCTTGCAGTTCTTGGAAATTGGGGGTCGAAATTAGGGTTTAAATAATTCAGTTTTGGAAGGCAAGAAACGTGAACTAGTCACATGGTTGGTTGGGCCCCTTTATTTGAAAACGAACGTTGTGATTGTTGACCCAATTCTAACGATAGGGGTTTTAGGTTTGGGTGACCGTTATAGGACTATACGAGTCGTATATTTTAGATGAGACATATAAATGATCGTATAATCTTTTGACAGTTGTTTAAATTTTCTCTTCGTCTTCAATGTCAAATTTTATCATACGTATTATATATGTCTATAAAAGACATGTGAAAGGTTGTATAGTGTTATATGGGACGTATAGCTTTCTGATCGCGCCCTTAATTTTATTGTTTCAATGTCGTCTACTTTAATGCTTCGTAAAGCCAGGTATATTAAATATACCCCTTAAGTTTTCATTCTACCTTTAAAACCACTAAATTTCTAAAAGGTATTTTTAGTGGCAAAAAATATTATTTATATACATAACTAGTAACTAGACTCAATGAGGTAAAGCATATAGAAGATGTGAATATATGATTAATTCAGTAGCCTATAAATTTCATTTGCCATCTATGGGTTAAAATAAATGAATGTTACATATGTGACAAGTTGGCGTAAACCATTATTTAAAATTTTAACATTTAGTTACATGTCTATACATAATTATAAATCATTAACTCAAATCTTAAGGTTTTAGACGTTTGATGAAAGCAAAACAAGAAAGAAAAGATGAAAAATCGGACATCATATATGAAGATTATAGATTTATCTTATTGGCTTGCCTATTACATGTAATTTCGATTAAGGTTGAGTGCAAGAATGACAAGGTATATGTTATTGAAAACCTTAACTTGCAAATTTTAGAAAGTGTTACTAGGATTTGGAAATTGAATAGTGATTTTGAAAAGAATGAATCTTGATGTTAAATATTTTTGAACTAGCCCAAACAAGATAAGAGGCAACAGAAAAAAAAAAAACTCAACAACAACCTCAATCTTAATATGTAGTTTTATTAGAAAATTTAATACCTGAACCAAAATCTTTTTATATATTACACCTTTCATGTCAGATACGATTCGGTTATCAGTAAAAGTTATATTGAAGTGTAAACAAATTATAAATAAATACATTTATTTATATATATTAAATATAACAAACTATTAAAAGGAAGTTGATGCAAATTAATTACCTTTCATGTTTCATACAATGACCATAAATCCCCTTTCATTTCACAGTTCACAAGTGGGGATGATGTCCTAAAATCACAAATTTAAAGGACTATCTGCAGCCTCCAAATTAGCAGCCTTCACCTATTTCAAATTCACTGTAGTTGTGTTTCACTTGCTGCATTTTCCTCTCAAGTTTGATGGCTAAACTTGTTAACCACTCGAGACCGACTTTGTTTTTTGTCGAGGAGGTATACGAAGCCACAACTTCATCATGTCGTATATAGCAAAACCGATTGCCATCGATGGGACAATCTGCCAACAATAGTGAATTCTTATTAGCATGTGCCATATCAAGAATTCCCTATCTGATATTAACAAAGAGAAATCAAAAACCACATGTAGCAATATCGACCCATTTACTTTGACAAACTAAACATACTTGTAGATGCACAAATAACCCAAAATATACTTACTTTACAAAAATAACCCAAAAATATACTTACTTTACAAGCATTCGGTTTGCAATCATTACCTTGATGTAATTAATACCGAGGCCGGCAAACAACTGCCTCCAACCTTGTTCAGAAACAATTGTGGTAGCTGCCTTCCATGTATTCTTGTGTCTAGCACCACCAGAAGCTTGCAGATTATCAACCTAATTATTCAAAAATTATTACAAAAAAAAGGATTCGCTAGATGAAATAACGACAGATGACGAAGATAAAAACCTGCATCTGTCTTTTGATAACGTCTAACGGGTATATGACAGTTTGGCCAAGCAAACCAGACAATGCACCACATGAGAGACTCATCATTATGGATCCCTGATGCTCCTCGGACACACGCCTCTTCAGTTCTTCATAAACACAAAACCTCATACCAGCATATGGCAGTATACTCATAAGAGTTGGACCTAATTTATTCATTAAAAAAATATTAAGTTACATGTATTCCAGGCAATTTTTAGCTGTTTTAGACTTGTTTTAGGCTGGTTTAATCTAGTTTAGGCTGTTTTAGACTGTTCCCGGACCAATTTTAGCCATTTCACACTATTTTTAGCGTATGTTTCCGGATGCCTAGGTGTGCGCCTTTAACACCTTTGACGACATAGCCACCCACAAACTGTTTGCTATCTATCACCACCTATAGGCCGGCCTGCCACTAGCGATCATAAAAACAAATAAAACAGGCGGATCATTTTGATACTATTTTTTGTGTTTTTTTTAAAACAACCCATTTGAACCTGACCCGTTTTGTTCTGAACTTGTTATGACAACGACCCATCTTGACCCAAACTCGCTTCGACCTGTTACACAACTAGATATGATCCGCCTGTTTTGTCAAGCTTAGTGTTTATTCATTAACTGCTGCTGATATGCTTAAAGGTTTTGAATACATACCTATGCCTCGATACAACCCACGCACCCCGCCCTCCCTGTAAACACTCCCTAACACCCTTTTAATCCCACTGTTGTGAGTCTGCACAACAATACTCTTAGAACCACTCCCCAAACCTGCTTTTGCATCCACAACCTATAAAACCATATACAGAATACCATATAACAAGTGATTCAAAAAACAAACATAAAACAGTATTCTACACACAGTCAACACACCCACAGAAACACACACCTGTCATGCAAGAACTTACTATTGGGCCCACTACAAGGAAAGCTTAATAACGGCTCGTGGGCTCAATACTAGAAACTCTAATCTGATACAAATTCTAATACTTACTTCATGGGCGAGTCTGGTGCGAGCCAGATCAAGAGGATAGGTGCACAGAATCGCGGTTGCACCAGCTGCTGAACGGCTAAAAGATCAACAAGCGGACCTGACCCAAACACGGTGTAGTTGTCCAATATCCAGCTTTTGTACCGCTCATATGTCATGAAATACAGCGATGAATAGGGTATAATCCTAATAACACTAGCACCATTCCCTCTGCAACAACAACATCAATGATCAAAACCATAATCTCACATCAAGATTCAATCTTTAATCCGCAAGATCAAAACTTTAATCCATACTTGTAAAACCCTGCAACCCCTTCATGTTTCAGTAATCTTTTGAGCGATTGATGAACTCCCAGAGTATGAAAACCTTCGGTTCGAGTCTAAAAATATCACAAGGTGTTCAGTTTTAACAATTAATAAACTCAAAAAACAAGAATGTGAGTTAAATAACGAATACTGATATGACCACCACCTGCACCAAGATCTTGATCCGTTCCAGTGGTGCAACCGCGGTTTTCGATACTCCTCCAGCGACACCTCCGGCGATCAGTTCTTTTACGTACACCGGTAACGTGTCTACAACCGAACCCTCTTTGATTGACAAAGAAAAACGTTGGGAAGAACCCATTTTTGAAGCTGTTTTTTAGTAGAAATCAAACTTTGAAAGATATATAATTGCATATATTGTGTTCGAATGCTAAGGATATTCTTAATGTTCCATCTGATCTATATATGTACTGGTTTGCTCAATGTAGGTAGACAAAACGGCCATGAGATATACTCTTGCAGGAATTTTGATCAACGATGATGACAACAGTATGTGCAGTGAAACATTAAAGAACAAAAAAGATTGCCTCAAATGGATCGAATGGACTAAAATCAGATGTTTTAGTGATCATTAACGTCAAACTGAAGAGATCAAGAACACCTTGTTCAAGCATGTGTAAGCTGAATACTTGCATTAAGGGAGCACATGTTGATTGCAAACCGTCACCTGTTAATCATAGTGAAGTAATCATTCTTTGAGAGTTTTTTTCTAATTTTTTCTAAACTTGCTATAGATACACCATTTACATATAATTCGCATAATATTAATGGCAGATTAAAAGGTGGAACATGATATTTAATGGATGTTTACATGGTTATATACGCAGTGTTTAGAAGGTGTTATATTATCATTAAAATAGAATCATCATAACAAAACACTGGTTAAAATGTTAAATTTACTGATGTGACATAGATCACGAGCATATGTATAATTTTTATAATTTTTCATTGTTGTATATAAAGTAGATCTCTTCTTTTTAAATACCAGTTGAAAATATAATATCGAATATATAGTTAACATCACAATTTAAAGGAGGTGTAACGTTTAAATCATGTTTTTATGTGGAAGCTATTTCACAATTTTAATGATACAGCTATTTAAAGTTGTCACAGAGTCATACCCAATATTATTTTCAAATTCGTGAATTTTAACTTGTAATGGCTAAAAATGTTAAATTTTTTATGTTTTTTCCCACTTTCATTGGGAATATCAGGAATATGCCATATCCGATCATTTAAAATAAAACAACATTTTAACTAAGTTTTTATATAAATATTATGTCACTAATCATTTTGTTGGCAATCGTTTAATATTGTCCTTTACGTGTGTCTGAGTTTTATATTAAAGACGGTTAAAAAAAGATTGGCATTGTACACTTATTGTTTTGTATTTGTTTCAAGCTATTTTAACTTTGCCGGTTAAATTTTATTGAGATTTCAGTGATTTAGCATACTTTTTGTTAACTTATATTATTATCATTTACATGTACTAAACTATTCATTTCAGATCATAGGCCTGCGTCTATTTCTAGAGAAATCTATTTATACAATGGTAACAAAATTTTAAATGTTTTAAAAAATTCATTAGATTTATTTTTTTTCAAAAAGTTACTAAATTTACATTAGGTATTTTAATCTTGTAAATTCTTCATAGATATAAAAAATTATTTTTTTCATTTACTAATTAACAAAAAAAATTTTCAAATTGACTTAAGTTGAAAATAAAACTTAGCTATTACTTATTAACTAGTAAGTAAATGTTTTTTTCTTAATCCACTGTTAATTAGCTATTGCTTCAGCCTTCAAGTTAATTTAACAATGGTAATAGTTAAATAGTAATGTGATTCATATATGTTACACCGATCGATGTCACTTAATCTTCATAACTTTCAACATTTATATATAAAATAAATATACCACGTAATAAAAGTTCTTGAGGAATATAGTTTCTATTGTTGTTTGAAAAACCTTTAAAAAAAGTTGAGTGATTTAAAAAAGTACAAAACTATCGTGTGACTTTAATCAAACATGTGAAAAGGTATATTTTATAAGATAATAGGTATTATACATTATAACATTCAAGACTTTATTTATCATATTTATGTCTTAAATAAATTAAAATATTAAATTAGTATATATTGTTAAAATATTAAATGAGTATATCTTGCCACCTCATCTTATAAAACTGGGATTTGGCCATTTGGGTGTTGTTAGTGTGCCTTGAGGGTGGTTACCATATAGATTAGGTTGGCTAAACATACTTTTACTTTTACATTCACATTATACATACCAAAAACCTTAAATCAATTAAATGTCTATCGTATAAGAGAGAGTGATTCATTCTATTTTTTACAGTTTGTTTCATATGACGTCTCAGTGTGCTTGTGTGTGGTTCCATACAAGTCAAATTCAACCGGTTCGGTACCAGTGAAAATTCCCGTGCAAACCGAGGGTGGTGTACCTGGGGCAGGTTTTCCCCATGACTTCTCGGTACCCACTCCGCGTACGTACGTGGCCTAAGCGAGTAATACTATTAGTCTTGATGTGAGAAGTTGAAGTGGTGTAACAAGTAAAAGAGGTGTCTTTTAACACACAAACACAAGATCATCTTCAACACAAAAACCCGAACCCATATGTAATTAAGATGACAAAAGGAGAGAAATCGAAGAGACTTACTGCACTACTATATATGCATGTAGTAAGAAGCTAGCTAGCTACCACAACCAATGTCCAATGGTGATCCTTCACAATTCTGTAAACCTGTAGGAGGAAGATGGTGGGTGGTGGGGGAGAAATAAGCTAGTGTGAAATAATTATGAGATTTGGGTTATGGCAAAGTAGAAGATGACTATTTATAATTTGCCTACGTACTTATAAATATAATAGTTAAAACACTTGATTATTCAATGTTGTTTAGTAGAAAGAGATGGCTATTTATTTGGCTACTTATATATATTAATCAAGAAAAAGTGGCAATCAATTAGTTAGTAATTTTTTACACGACTAGCTTGAAATCACATGTAAATAGAAAGTTTTGAATTTAAATTACTGACATGTTTAATTTAATAAAAGAGGTCATCTTCATGTTAAGTTAATTTCATGGTTAATATGTTTATTTAAACGTATGGACGCGTGAATCTTTTAACTAAACAAGTAGATCTATCAATCATTTTAACTTATTTATTATAACATTTAAACATATGGACGCGTGAATCTTTAACTAAACAAGTAGATCTATCAATCATTTTAACTTATTTATTATAACTCGTCAACCTGAATAACATGTGTGCAACTTATCAACTCGTTTATGGTTAAACACATATTATTCAGGTTACATAATTTAAGCGCGTTTGAGTTAGTGTTGATGTTTTTAATAAAAATAAATATATATGCAAGTGTTGATGTTTTTAATAAAAATAAATATATATGCAAGCTCGATTTTAATGATTCAACCCATAAACGTCAAATCGTAACCCATCAATCTGATAAAATTGACGAGTTTGAAAACAACAATTAGTCTTGTAAATATATAGAATTAGATTTGTTAATTAAGACTTGTTAAGCATGATTAACGTTATTATTTTTAAATGTGGTTGGTTTGAAGTTGTTTTTATACATTATAACATGACACACGTTATGATAATTAAATGGTTAATTTAACCTTCAAGATCCGGTTGACTTGTTCGATACAACTGTAAGAGATTGAGCATATTATTATAATTATTATCAATACACGCCTTCAAATTTCAAATTAGGATGCCAACGTGATACCTCAAATATACATATCATTCATGAAATACATATCAATAAAAAAAATTGAAATCAGTCATATAATAAATAACTCATAAAGACATCTATATTCATTATTAGAAAATGACTATAATGCAACATTTTAAAGGCAATTTTTCAAAAAAAAAAATTACATTTGCTAATAAAAAAGTTACATTTGCTAATAAAAAGTTTGTTTTAGATCTAATGCAATTTATTTAATGCAGCTTTTGATAAAAATATTGCTTTATGCCAATGCAATCTTTATAAGGCCTAATACAACATTTTCAAGACTTAATACAACATATTGCAAACGTTGTGTTAGTTTCATTTTGTTGTAATGATTATACGGATAAAAGGTGTGGCAATTTGACTATATTATGTTATCAGTGTCGAAGTTTTATCAATCATAAATATATAGTTTTATTGGTTGTTCAAACATACCACGATTAAACTTTGGAGTAAATGAATGTTATATTTCTATTAAGAGTTTTAAAAATGATCAATTAAGATACTAAATATATATATAGTGAGTATAGTAGCATGAGTGAAGTATCTTAATAAAAAATAAAGGTGTCTTTGTATCATACTAGTTTATATATCCACGTATTACACGAGTCTAAAAAACAATATATTAATAACATAGATATAACCTTTCTTTTAAATCAATATTATTGTAATTTTCATTATATTTTGTAAATAGTTTCGAAAAGTTATTCTATTTTTAAATGATATTTGATAATTATTCATATTCATAAAATGTATTTATACAAATAAAAATATATCATATTCATAAAAAATATGGTTTAAGGTTTAAGTGTTAATTAGTAAAATAAAAAATTTCAAATATTGGTTAAAAAGTGAAAATAAATAAGGTGTCGTCAAGTTGCAATATTAATTAAAATTTTAACATGTCACATGATGACTAATATGTTGACAAGCGATCAATATATTGTTTTTCTTTTTTTTGTTATTTGTTATAGATAGAAGATTATAACTTTATAAAGAGAAACTCATTTTGATCTTCTTAAGTAACTTCTCTTAAAGATCATGGGTTTAATATCTGATTTTCACGAATAATTACTAACTTTATGTTACTAACTTACTAATCAGTTAATCCGTCATAAAAAAATTGACTTCACTCATATGCAATCGACCAAATCTCTTCATTTAATGCGTTAATATAGATGGTGCTGTTAAATATGAAGAATTTGGTAATCAGTTTGGATCAATCAAAATTACTGATGTGTTTCTTATTGATTATAATCAAGAAACAATTGTTAATTGTTTAAATACAACCAAGAATAACTAACTTCCAAAGATAAAGGAGGAGAAATAGAAGGAGTTGATAAACAAACAAGGAATTGATAAACATGCACAGCAGCCGTCCAGTCCAGGAGGTTCGCGTGGTTCGTTGGCTCCAATACTCCCCCTCAAGTTGGTGCGTGTAAATCCTTCACGCCCATCTTGACAAGTAAATCGTTTAGATGTTGAGCCCTAGGGGTTTGGTAAGTAGGTCCGCAAGTTGCAACGTTGAGTCAATGTGCATGGGTTGAATTTCTTGAGATTCTACCGTTCTCTAACAAAGTAACAATCCATTTCGACATGCTTTGTTCTTTCATGAAAGACGGGGTTATTAGCTATGTGACGAGCCGCTTGATTGTCACAGAACAAGGTGGTGCTCCCATGCATTGCCTCTCCAAGTTCGCTAAGTAAGAACCGTACCCAAAGGACTTCGCTTACTGCCGTTGCCATGGCACGATACTCGGCTTTGGCAGAAGATCGAGACACAAGAGATTGTTTCTTAGATTTCCATGAGATGGGTGATCCGCCAAGTAGTAAGAGGTAACCCGTCCGAGAACGTCGTGTGGACGGGCATCCAAGCCAGTCAGTATCACAGTAAGAAACGAGCTGCGTCCCCCCAGCTTTAGGCAATAAAATACCTTGGCCGGGTGTTGTTTTTAAGTACCGTAAAACTCGAACGGCTGCATTCATGTGACTTTGTCGAGGATCGCCCACAAATTGGCTTAGTATGTTAACCGAGTAAGTAACATCGGGGAGAGTGGCTTGGAGATAAAGCAGCTTACGATCAACCGTCGATAAGAATTAGCATCAACCTTGGCTCCATCAGGGTCGGGTTCGAGTTTCAAGTTCCGTTCCATGGGAAAAGTGCTGGGCCGAGAGCCTTCTAATCCACTCTCTCTCAGGATATCTAATGTGTACTTGCGCTGACTCAAGACGAGTCCTTCCTTGGTACGAGCTACTCGATGCCAAGGAAGTATTTCAAAGGCCCGAGGTCTTTGATGGTGAAAAGTTTATGGAGGTGCTGCTTGGTGAGGTCAATCATTGTTGAATCGTTTCCCACCACAATTACATCGTTGACGTATATCAAGGCGGCTATAAAGGTGGTGTCTTTCTTGTAAATGAAGAGAGAGTGGTCTGCTTTAGATTGAAGAAAACCCAACTGTGATAAGGCATGGTGAACTTGTGGTACCAATTTCGGGAGGCCTGTTTGAGGCCATATAAAGACTTTCGTAGACAACACACTCTAGTTTCATTCTTTGTCGAAAAGCCTTGGGGTATCTTCATATAAACCTCTTCTGCTAAGTCTCCATGGAGAAACGCGTTATTCACATCAAGTTGGTGAATCAACCAATCCTTCTTGACCGCCAGGCTAAGGAGTGTTCTCATAGTGACGAGCTTTGCTACGGGAGCAAAGGTGTCATGGTAATCCACCCCTCCATTTGTGTATAACCCTTCACCACGAGTCTCGCTTTGTATCGTTCGATATCTCCATTTGGTTTGTACTTAATTTTGTACACCCATTTGGAGTCGATGGCCTTCTTCCCTTTTGGTAGTTGCTCCAAAGTCCACGTACCATTCTGCTCAAGAGCTTGGATTTCTCTTTCATGGCATTTCTCCAATGTTCATCCTGTGATGCCTGGTGAAAGCTTTTAGGCTCATCTTGCGAGGAGATGGCCGCAAGAAAAGCTTATGATTGTTAGAGAATTTATCGTACGTAAGATAATGGGCTAGGGGATGTACCGTAGAGTGAGCCTGAGTCAAGCTAGAGGTGTCTGATTGGTATCCAGGTGTGCATGGTTGATTGATGGTGGAAGCTGGACCTCGAATTCTTTCAGCCATGAAGGTTGAGACTTCATGCGTTGTGGGCGTGGGGCCGAGGTACAAGGAGCTGTTGATGGGCTGTGAGGTTCGGGTGTGTCTTCGGTGGGCTCTGGGAGGCCTGAACTTCTTGTATCTTCACTTTGGCTCACTAAGGAGTGGTGGGTTGGTCATCTTGAGTGCTCTGTATTGGGCTCCAGGGGGCTGGTAGGTCTTGGCACTCCCCCTGAGCCGTATCATTGTGGCTACCTGGTGTGTTCAAGCTTGGCCCATTTTCATCAACGCCCTCATGTGCGGAAGCAGTGGACTCGCGAAATAGTTCCATGATTTCCTCATCTCCCTTGAAATCACCATCGTTTCCAGGAGCAAAAGGAAAAACACTTTCCATAAATCGAACATCTCTGCTAATAATCATTCGTTTGCTTTCTAAATCATATATCTTGTACCCCTTTGTGCCATAGGGATAGCCCAAGAAAACACCGGGCTTGCCTCTTGGTGCGAACTTATCACCCTTTGTGTCCGTGTTCCAGAAATAGGCTAAGCACCCTAAGACTCGCAAGTGGTCATAAGTTGGCAACCTCCCACAAACTATCTCGTATGGAGTCTTGTACTTAATGATTTTCGAAGGTAGTCGATTTATAATGTAAGCGGCTGTTAATACACATTCCCCCAAAATTTTATTGGTAGACATGCTTCGAAACGGATGGCACGTGCAACCTCTAAAAGGTGCCTGTGCTTGCGTTCTACCACCCCGTTTTGTTGTGGGGTGTGTGGGCAAGTTGTCTCGAGTATGATTCCACGTTCGTTATAGCATGCCCTCATGTGATTTGAGGTGAACTCCCCCCATTATCACAACGGACTCGTTTCACTTCCTTTTTATATTGTGTTTTAACCATGTTGAGAAAACTTAGCAAGTAGTCACTTGCTTGGCTTTTGTGTTTAATGATGTATACCCAAACCGCCCTACTGAAGTCGTCTACAATGGTAAGAAAGTAGCTTCCATTTGTTAGTGAAAAAGTACGATAACCACCCCAAATATCACAATGAATCATATCAAAACATTCAGCTATTTTTATTGAACTTAATGGAAAGGAAGTCTAGACATTTTTGCTTTCATGCAAGAATCACAAAAAATATTTCTGGGTCTGGGGTTACTGCGAGAGTGTTGATATGAGACAACTTCACTCTTGAAGGGTGCCCAAGTCTTTTGTGCCATTCAGTGACTGAGACTGCCGCCATCGCCACTCTATTTGCCTGGTCAGCCTTCAACTTGTACAAACCATCTTCGCACTTACCCGTTCCAATCAAGCTCCCCGAGCTCAGGTCCTGTATCACAAAAAAATCCAGGAAAAAGGTGACAGCACAATTCAAATCCCTTGTTAGTTGATTAACCGAAACAAGGTTGCATTTAAAATTTGGAACAAATAATACTCCCTTGATCCGTATGCCTCCCTTAAGGATGACATCCCCTTTCCCTCAACAGGAACTTGGTCGCCATTTGGAATGGTGACAGGGGCTTCGTGTGTATTATGATCGGGTTGTCAAAAAAACTTTTAATGCAGGTCATATGTGCAGTTGCCCCCATGTCTATGATCCACTCACCTTCTTTATCAAACGTACCTGCCATGTTTGTCGTTGGTCCCGCAACGTCCCTCTTTTGATTGTTTTGCTTGCCAAGGAGTTTCATCACCATCTCATACTGTTCCTCGGTTAGGCCTGGAATTTGGTTGCCTCCTTCTACCATTGCTGCCTTGGTTTAAATACCTCTTTTGTTTTCTTCCCGGGCCACCAATCGGGATACCCGGTCTTCTTGAAACAACCTTCTGCGACATGCCGTCTTTTCCACAGAAAGAGCAGTGGCCACCCTTTTCTCCATTAGTTCCCTTCTCGGTTCGTTGCGTGGCTTGCCTTCGTTGTGATTGCGAGGATCTGCCTGGTTGCTGCATAGATTGGAAGGCAGCGGCCTCGGCAGTAGACCCGTTCTTCTTTCCACTGGTTATGTTGCGTTGTTGTTCATCCTCAGCGATCAAGTGATAGGCCGTTCCCATCGACGGTGTGGGCTTCATCGCTAGGATTTGCGTCCTTATTACTGAGAAGTCCGAATCGAGTCCCATAAGGAACTCATAGAGTCGACCTTTATCTTTTAACAGAACCAGCTTCTTTCCGAGATCACCTTTGCACCCACTGCATTCACACCGCGGGTCCGGGAGGATGGAATCGATCTCGTCCCACAGTCCGCGTAGTCGCGTATAATAGGTCGAGACGGATGAACCACTTTGTCGCGTCATGGTGACAGCCTGCTTCAGTTCATAGGTTCGCGGTGCACTTTCTTTACCGAACCGTTCATTCAGGTCGTCCCAGATCTCCTTGGCTGTGTTAGCGTATTTCACGCTTCCTCGTATGTCCTTCTCCATGGCTGTGGTGAGCCAGCCCTTGATCATTGCGTCGCACCGCATCCATAGCATGTACTTCTCATCGGTCTTCTCTGGTTTTGCAATCGTGCCATCAACGAATCCAATCTTATTTTTGGCGAACAAGAAGTTCGTCATCTCTTGGATCCAATCATTGAATTGCCATCGTTCAATGTCTCGTTGACCTGCAGTTGCTTCGGATAGTCTGACGGATGAAGATAGAAAGGGGATCCTGGATCAACCGACCCATTGCCGGAGCCTCCGGCATCATTCTTGTCACCCGCCATGGAATCGGAGTTCTTGAGAATCTTAATCCTGATCGTTCCGCTCTGATACCATGAAGAATTTGGTAATCAGTTTGGATCAATCAAAATTACTGATGTGTTTCTTATTGATTATAATCAAGAAAACAATTGTTAATTGTTTAAATACAACCAAGAATAACTAACTTCCAAAGATAAAGGAGGAGAATAGAAGGAGTTGATAAACAAACAAGGAATTGATAAACATGCACAGCAGCCGTCCAGTCCAGGAGGTTCGCGTGGTTCGTTGGCTCCAATAAAATAAACATTATATTATTCATTCTTTATCTCGTTTAATAGATTGTTGATGAAGGTATCAACTGGACTACTGGAGCAATATTTAGCTCCGCGGATCCGGAGAAGATAATGTAATTAAAAATGATTATGCCTTCACCTTTAAAAGTGATGCAAGTTTATATTTCTATAAACGAAATGTTAGGTGAAATAGATGTGAAAAAACCTATTGTTAAATAATATTTGAAAGATTTTAATTCACACTATAACACTAACGTGTCAAATATATATGTTAACTTGTTGAGAGTGATTTAGATGTTATGGAAAAATTGATATTAGAATCTCATAGTGTTATACGTACGGTTAGTTCACTTATTCAAAGACATTTTATTAAGAGTCTACCTGTTTATTTGTTATATTATTTACCTCCCGTTTAAATTAACCAACAACCTTAGAAGCTTTCAAGCAAACTCCAAGAAGTTTGCTAGATAAAAATCAAAAGTTGCAAACTTTAATCTTTATGCATGATTACACTTTATCATAACATATTAACATATGTGTTTCTCCCCTGCATTCAACTTATTAGGTTTGTCATACAAAACTTGATACGACCGTACAATTATTTATATTCTTTAAGTACATATAGCTTTGTAGTTTGATAACATTAATTATTGGTGATTCTCTTTTATATATGTTGTGTCTATTTAAATGGTTTGGGGTATATAAAAATTTTAAAATTTGTTTTTGAAGATAAGTAAATATCACATTAGATTTTCTCGAAGTTATAACTATGATATAAATAAGTTTCAGAAATTTGATTTTATTTGTAGTACTACGCGTGGTTTTTTAAATGTGACCAACTATTATTTACCATTAATATTTCCAATACGCTTTAACTTTTTCTAATAACAAAATTATTTTCAAACGCATCTAATTACTTTTAAGATGTTAAACATGCTCAACACTTTTTAGAATGACTAATAACAGCAAACAATCCTTGCTTTATATTGCAATTAAAAGATGTCAAAAATATGATAATCAGATTCAACCCAACAAGATACGACAGTCGTACATCAAACCATACAGATGAACAAACACTAACACTCTCTAAACAAGAACATCAACACGATGATCTAAAACTCAGAAAAGGAATAACAGCATACGGGTCATCAATGTGATGTAACCCTAACGTACTTCAAGAAGACAAGAACAATCGAGAGAGAGCGTGTGTGAAGATGAGATCAGCTTGTTTGTTAAGAACTGAATAAGGGAATCCTTGCAAATATAAAGGCAAGGAAACCCTAGACCGCAACACTTGCCAGCAAGCCTGACTCGAACAAGAAGCCCAACTCGAACAAGAAGCCCAACTCGAAGCAAATATAAACGAGAAAGTGAGACAGTGAATAACTGAAACAAATATAATCATAAAAGGGAAAAAGGAGAGAATACACCTTTTTTAACACCCCCCCCCCCAGTTCTAGCACTGAACTCATCAAAGAGACCAAGCTGAGAACACATATTAGCATGTTGTTTTACTAATAACCCTTTTGTGAACATGTCCGCCAATTGATCACAGGACTTAACTCCAGTGGTACATAGAATGCCAGAAGAAATTTTTTCCCATAAGAAGAACAAGTCAATCTCAAAGTGCTTTGTTCGTTCATGAAACACAGGGTTAGCAGCGATGGAAAGGGCAGCAGTATATCACAGGACAAGATACAGGTAAAAACAACATCAACCTGCAGCTCACGTAAGAGATTAATAACCCAAAGAACTTCACACGCAGCAGCACACATTGCACGATATTCAGCTTCAGCTGAAGATCGAGAGATAGTGGACTGCTGTTTACTTTTCCAAGAGACAAGAGAAGAACCCATAAACAAGCAAAAGCCTGTTACAGACCTTCTAGAGTCAATACACTTCCCCCAGTCAGAGTCTGCATAAGCAGATAGATGTGTAGTCTTACCTTTTACAAACCTTAACCCTTTACCTGGGGAAAGTTTAAGTATCGAAGCAATCTTAAAGCAACCTGAAAGTGAGCTTCGGTCGTTGTGCATAAAACGACTAAGAAAGTGAACAGTATATGAAAATCAGGACGAGTGTGAGATAGGTAGATGAGTTTACCAACCAATTTTTGATAGACAGTTATATTAGTAAGAGGAGCAGAATCATTTTTACACTGAGATGAAATGACATAATTTTGTTCAATAGGAGTGGAAACTGGCTTACACCCAGACAGACCATACTCATAAGAAGTTCAAGACAATATTTTCTTTGAGACAAAGAAATCCCACCATTTGACTGAATGACCTCAATGCCCAAAAAATATTTTAAGAGACCTAAGTCTTTGATTAAAAATTAGACTGAAGTAACTGCTTAACCTTAGAAATGCTAGATACACAGTTGCCAGTAAGAATAATATCATCAACATATACAAGTAAAACAAGAAACACAGAATTTTGAGATAAAGTGAACATGGAATGATCACATTTGCTCTGAACAAACCCAAAGCTACAGAGCACACCAACTAACTTTTCATTCCACATACGTGGGGCTTGTTTAAGCCCATATAAGGATTTGGTTAATTTGCAAACTTTAGATTCAGATTTGGAGAAATACCCTTCAGGAAGTTGCATATAAACTTCCTCATGAAGATCTCCATATAAAAAAGCATTATTAATGTCAAGTTGATATAATGGCCACTCATTTTGAACAGCTAAATTAATAACAACTCTAATTGTAACCATCTTAACTACAGGAGAAAAGGTTTCATCAAAATCAACTCTTTCTTGTTGACTAAACCCCTTAGCAACTAATCTGGCCTTATAGCGTTCAATTTCACCCGTTGATTTGTATTTTATTTTAAAAAGCCACTTACAACCAATAGGTTTGCGGTTTGGAGGAAGGTCAACTAGATCCCATGTGTGCTTACGATGCAATGCTTCCATTTCTTGGTTCATTGCATTTACCCAATTAGGATCAGTCACAGCTTCCTTAAAACTCCTAGGCTCAACATTTTTGTTTAAGTTGGAAGTAAAGGAAAAATTTTCTGGAGACAAGAAAGTATAGTTTACAACCTTTTCTAACCCATATTTAACTTTCCATTCTATTATAAAATCACTAAGTTTCTTTGGAAAAGTTGATGACCTTGTAGAGCGCCTAATATCACCAGAATCACACTGTGTGTGTTCTGTCCCCTCAGAGGTGTATTTTTGTTCATTTACACCAACAACTTCCTCTGCCCCGCCAAGATTGGTCTCGGTCTGACTGGGCAACTGCTGTTCAGTCACAACATCAGTCGACTGAGGACCTATATCTGGCTGCAGAGACGAAGGTCAGTGTTTTCATTGTTCCCTCTTTCATCATCGGGGATCTCTACATCATAATGCCCAAGGTTGTTATCATAAAGATCAAAAAAATTAAGAGGATTAAGTGTAGAGTCTGAATCAAAGTTATTTTCTGAATTCATTTTCTCAAAGGGAAATATAGACTCATAGAATTTAACATCTCTTGAGAAAATCATTTGTTTTCTATCCAGACTCCACAACTTATATCCCTTTTTATTTGAGGAGTATCCCATAAAAACACATTTTCAGAATTACTAGCAAATTTATCAGTATTATTAAGAGTGGCGCAAAAACATAGGCAACCAAAGACACGTAGATGTTCATAAGAGGGAACACAACCATGTACAAGTTCATAAGGGGTTTTTCCTTTTAGCACAGAAGAAGGAGTCCTGTTAATGAGATAGGCAGCAGTGAGAATACATTCAGACCAGAATTTAATAGGTATACACCCTTGAAATAATAAAGCTCTAGCTACATTAAGAAGATGTATGTGTTTCCTCTCAGCTATTCCATTCTGCTGAGGGGTATATGCACATGATGTTTGGTGGTGAATCCCGTTAGAATTACATAAGTTTTGCATTTGATGATTGACAAATTCAGTTCCATTATCAGATCTGAATGTTTTAATAGAGATACCAAATTGGTTCTTTATTAAAGCATAGAATATTTGAATGTTATTGAAAACTTCATCTTTTTGTTTCATAAGGAACACCCATACAGCCCTAGAATAATCATCAACAAGTGTAAGGAAGTACTTGAAGCCTTCCCCACTTGCTGCCCTATATGGGCCCATACATCTAGGTGAATCAGTTCACCTAAACTTTTGGATTGATGATACTTAAGGGAAATGGAGTCCTATGTTATTTTGCCTTATGACATGTGTCACATGGGTGCAGTTCAGGATTACTCAATTTTAGCTTATTATTTAAGGCAACTAGAGCTTGTTCAGCGGGTGACCCAGTCTATAATGCCAGATGTGAAAACATATCAGAACTGTTAAATGATAGTTCAGAGTGATTAGACCTACCAGCACACAGATACAGTCCATCACATTGGTTACCAGTCACCAGAGTTTCTTTGTAAGAGAATCCTGTATGTGACAGGAATTTTCATCAAATGTGACTTGCAAACTGTTATCTCTAGCGAGTTTATGAACAGAAATAAGATTGACACAATACTCTGGGACAACTAAGGCATCCGAAGAGTAATGTGTTCATTAATTTTAACATCTCCAATTTTAACTACATGAGCACTACTGCCATTTGGATGTTTAACTTTTACATTGTATTCAGAAATATCATAGGAGTTTAAGAGGTTATTTTCAGATTTGACCATATGTTGGCTTGCACCCGAGTCAGTGATCCACCCGGAGTCAACATAAGTTGAGACCCCCCCTCTAAGACAATGATATGTAGATTTAAGGGAGTTACCAGAAAAATTAGATGAGAGGGAACCTTCACTGCTCTTTTTATTTAGAAGACCTAACAGCTTAACCACTTGATCAGGAGTTAGGGAATTAGCTATTATAGATGCAGGGGATAAAGAGGTAGGGTCACCTTTGAGTTATTTGATGGTTACACGTTGACCCTGACCACCTCTTGGTTTGTAGCCAGCGGGATAGCCAACTATTTCATAGCACCTTTCAACAGTGTGTCCAAGCTTGTTACAGTGAGAACACTTCAGATTAGGGTTTGGACCTCTCAGGTTTTTCCGTTTATTTTTAGAATTTTGATTTAATTTTTCAATGATTGTGTTGGTTTAGTAGTAAAAGCAACAGATTGAGATTTGAAGTAGAGGAGGTGGAGTTCCTGTGTGATTCCTCCCTAGAGACTATAGAAAAAGCTTCTTTAATGGTGGGGAGAGGATCCCTAAGTAGGAGAGTAGTTCTTACTGGCTGATACACACTGTCTAGGCCCATGAGGAATTGCATGAGTTTTATGAGATGATTAAAATCATTAAATGACTTAGATGCGTTACATGTACATGAAGGTGATGCTAGGGGTTTGGAATGAGATTTATCATGATTAAGTGGTTAATTAATGCATTTAGTATGGTCAAGTTTAAGAGATTGTGTTGAACAAGTTAACTATGAGGATTTGATGTTTTGTAGGTTAAACGCAATCATTTGAGGAGTTTTGAAGAATGCACATGGATGATAATCAAAGATCATGATATATGAGATGAAAGAGAATTCAATTACGAGAATGTGGCCGCAAAACGGGGAGGAAAACGGAGTCCGAACGAAGAAGTTATGAAGAAAACAAGATTTGGACAAAGTTGGTCGGCCATGACTTACGGTGGGCTGGATGCCTTACGGCCGAAACATGCTGAAAAACAGAAGCTGCCCACCGTAACTTACGGTGGGGAGACGTCTTACGGTGGCCCGAGTGCTGAACTCGTTTAAAGCCGAAAAAATTAGGTTTTGAAGATATCTCTCATTCTACACCTCCATAATCGCCCCCTTTCGTCCCCAAGGCTCCAGGAGGCTCCCGAGAGGCGATTTCAAGGCTTTTCAAGTGATTTAATCATTCGGTTTGATTCCTTAACGTTAGATACGATGTTTAATCTTGATTTTGATTTGGTGTTCTTCATTATCATGTCTAGCTAATCTCCTAGTAATCTTCTTTGGGTAGTAAGGTTTACTACTATGATTTGTTCTTGATGATTTGTGGTTGAGTTAATGTTTGAACACGGTAGTTTAAGCCGAGTACATATTTGTTGGTTGAAAACTCTAAAATATGTGTGTTGCTTTCAAGTCACTTGTTCCACTTTGATTGTTTTATATTTCTTTTCATCTGGAAACGTTAATGTTGGATGGATTGAGTATCACAAACATAAGATATGATTCGAGTAGTTCTTTAACAACAGTCTTATTCAATCTATTGTTTTTACCCAAATCGACCCGTTAAGCTTATATGACTTTTATGAACACTCAAGGCAAATCTAAGTAGTAAACCTGAATCCGGAGAAGATTACCCTTTTACATTATGTTTACAACTTAATTAATCATAAAATTCGTCACTTTTCTCAATTAGTCATTTTTATTAAGTTTTTGTAATCAAGCTACAACTTTTAGATTTAAACTACAAAACTTTCCACATATTCCCTGTGGATCGACCGACTTACCCTAGCTATCTTAGGTGAGTTTGGAACCTTATAAATTGTTTTTGATTAGGCTTGACAAAACCGACATCAAAATGGCGCCGTTGCCGGGGAATTAGTGCGCAAAGTGTCAAGTTTAAGTCTTTACTTGTTTAGCTTGTTTTATTTACTTTATCTTCTTTGTTACGCTAGGTGTGCTTGTGTGTGCAGGTGACAGCTCCGTGCATGCATACCCGGTACGCAAGGAACAAGTCCCCGTTAATTTTGATCCTGAAGTTGAAAAGACCGCTCGAAGAAATCGAGCACAATCCGTGCAAAAACTCAATCATCAAGAGCAGTCAAAGAGTGCAAGATGGAACACAAACCACCACCACTTAACCAAAATCCACCCAATGACCAACCGCCAAAACCAATTGATCAACCTCCACCAAAACAACCAAATGACCCATTACCCTACCCAAATTTACAGCCACAAGCACAAAACCCAATTGCCCACAACCTACCACCTCAAAGACAAAATCCTTATCCTCAACCAAGGCAGAACCCCTACCAACATGGACCTCCATGGCAGAATATGAGACATCAAAGGGGGGTTAATAGGATCGAGGCCGAGAGAGAGATAGATTTGACAGATTAAGCATCCATACTTGGGATGATGACATAGATGGACGAAGTGATGGGAATGAAGATGAGTATGTTGAGGAGGATGTGCAATACTATGAACCTAATAACAACCAAGGCCGATACAGACAGAATGAACAACCAAGGCAATATAGGCAAAATCAGGGCCAAATTCAAGGTAGAAGACAAGGATTTCCTCGGGCAAATCGAAACCCCGGGCTTCAACCCACCAAGCCATTGTACAAGGGGTTGATAGCCATTTTCGCCCTACCGTTGCTGGAGCTTCATCACCCATAGTCAGGCCACAATTTAGAGGGAAGTCATTTGAGATTAGGTCTAATAGTCTGCCATTCTTCCTGAGTTTCATGGACTGTCCAAGGAAGAACCTTATTTGCATCTGAACGAGTTAGTGCCATTGTGAGACTATTGGGCACAAGGTTTTACACCGAAGAAGTGACGTTAGTGCTATTTCAGTTCACATTGAAAGGAAATGCGAAGAAAGAAGTGGTTTCATTCCCTACCTGCTGCCAGCATTTACACTGGGAGCAAATGCAGCAGGCATTCTTAGAGGAATACTACACACCACAGAAGACAAGTGAAGCTAGAACTGCCATTCGTACATTCAGTCAGAAACAAGATGAACCATTCCATGAAGCTTGGACCAGATTCAAGGAGTTGTTGAGAACTTGTCCACATCACGACATTCCTCAATGGGAGTTGATTTCTTCATTTATGATGGGTTATCTGCTGAAGATGTAAGAGATGTGAATTCAACGAGTGCAGGAACCTTCATGACTAATACTGAGGATGATGATTGGGAGTTATTGGAACGGATGAGTATACATTCAAAAAGGCAAGCTCAGTCTCGGAGGAAATCAAGGAATGTGGTGATGATTCGGATAGAAGGACTTCCAGGTTGGGTCAATCATCAGGTAAGGCTACAGTAAAGGCTACAAGTTCTTTTACTATATGTCAGGGATGTGGTGAAGCTGGACACACTGCCAGAGATTGTCCAGAGATTGATGAGGGGTTGGAAGAGGTGAATTATGTACAGGGTGATAGGCGACCATACAGTAAACAACACTAATAATAAATACTTATCATCCTGGTTTGAAGAATCACCCTAATTTGAGGTATGGTAACCCAGACAACCAGTTGAATCCAAAATTGTCAAGGTCCTTCACATCAGCAATATCAGAACAGGTCAATGGGTCAGGGTAATCAATACACTCAAGGAAGTTACAACAGGGTGTGGTCAAAGGAATTATCAGCATAACCAGGATCAGAGGGATCAGGAGGAAATCAGAGCCAACAAACAGGGAATGTTGGAGTTCATGAAGGAGTGAATAAATCCAATGAGGTTAGAGACAAGAGTGTTGAAGCTTTATCAAACAAGTGGGGCAGTTGGCTGAGGAAGTTGCAATTTGAAGAAAGCCCCAGGGAAGCTACCAAGTGATACGATAATGAATCCACAACATCAAGGGACAGCCACAAAGAACATGAAAAATTTCAACATTAATTCGGTAGTATCCTCCCCAATTCTAAAATTTTCACTGACGACTTTACTTTTTTATCAAAACAAGTTGCAGGTAAGAAAAATGAAATCGATGGGAGTAGAAGAGAGTGACCCAGGAGAACCCATCATTCCAATCAAAGTAGGAAAGTTTAAGATAAAAAGGGCGCTCTTGGATTATGGGGCAGGTGTTAGTATCTTGCCTGGTGCACTATATGATCAATATGAGTTCGGCCCTTTACAGGATATTGACACTACCGTTGTGTTAGCTGACTTGACCTGCAAACGTCCTAGGGGGATGGTAAAAGATGTGATCATCAAGTTAGGAGATTTCTACTTCGGTGGACTTTATGGTGCTTGACTATGCACCAGTGTATTCAAACGAGCAACAAAGGTTATTTTAGGGCGACCATTTTTGGCAATGCCAATGGGCGACCATTTTTGGCAACTGCCAATGCTCAAATCAATGTCAGGATGGAACAATTGAATGACAGTGAAACTCGTAAGTTACGTTTTAATGTGTTTTCCAAGGCGATCACTTATCTTGTTGATGATAAACTTTTGATACAAATGTGACTAACGTGTGTGTTCCTCCCTACATCTCCACATGTAAACGAGCACATAACTTTGATAATGGTTGCAAGTATGATACGGATAAACAGGTGGACTTGACAGAGTTTGTAGATTCAAAAGAAAATAAACAGCCAGTGATGGAGATGGAATTAAAGCATGAGAAGCCAAAATGAAGAAGAAAAAGTTAGTGATCCACCTGATCCTAAAAATGCTCAAGTTAAGACAACGATGTTCGGTCCCATGTTGGATGACGTTAGGAAACGCTAGATCAACAAAAGCAAACAATTATAGAACTCTCAGAAGGCAAGCACCACCTTCGACCACCATGAGTGGTGACAGGTATGGTCTGGCTGAAGACCTAAAACTTAGCGCTACTTGGGAGGCAACCTGAGATGTTGTAATTTTTAGTTATTTTTATGATATTTTTGTTTGCAACTTTGTGGGCGTGTTCACTAGAAACCCTCACGAGACTTCACTCATCCACTCGGGTCTATCGAGAGGTTTAAAAGGCTTGTTGCATATGCTAAATGCAACCGTGATTCCTACGAAGTGAGTGTTATTAATTTTTTTAGTTTTTGTTTTAGCGTTTTAGCTTCAAGCCGATGCAAACATGCAAGTGTGGGGAAGCACATGGAATTTTAATAGCTATTTGATGAGGTGGTTAACAAGTTACCCATTATCTTCATGTAACAAGATTGAAGCACTATCAGATCATCTGTCATCAGGTCCATGTGTACTTTCTTTGACTTATTTGCTATTTTTGTTTTGCACTGGGGGAGTGTTGGGGTTGGTAAAGATAACAAGAAATCATGTTGAATTTGAAACAACCATGCATGGGGACAATGTATCCCAAGTGTGGGATGATGGGATTCATAGGGAGACACATATTTTGGAGAAATGGAAATTTGGACAAATTTGAAAATTTGAAATTTTTTTTTTTAACATTTTTCTCTAAAAATACTAATCATTGATTAAGGTTCTTGGTCATGATTAATTGCCCAAAGGTTTCAACCGGTCGGTTAATAGAAGTTGGAAAGGGAATGCCTAGCTAGGGGTGGCAAACCTTGGGTGTAGTAAACTGCACATGTCATGTCGGTAGCCCGATCCCACTGTTTCCATATGTGAGAAGCCTATTATGATGCAAATGATGCAAGTAATGGTAGAACTTGTGGAGCGCGTGCATATTGAAGCTTGAAACCGGGATTCCCATAAAATGATTGAGGCATTAGGATAAACCATAGGATAGCCCCATAGGATCCACCTATCTAACGTTTATCCGTAGTAGCCAATTTTGAACTTCTCCCATTCATTTGTTTCACTAAACTTCTTAACCACTAGCCTTTTGTATAGCCTATCACTTATTTACCCATGTGATGAAACTTGAGTAATTAATGGTAGTAGTATTAAGTTTGAATGATAATATTTTGAAGTTGTAGGTGGGGATTGTAAGCATAGTAAACCGTTATGTTTGTTAATTTTATTCTTAAAAAAAAGAAAAAAATTGAAAGGAAAAGAAAAACTATGTCGAAATAGTGAAGTTGAAAGACGGAGTATTAGACAAGAAAAAAATTATGCTTTGAAGTAAAGAGTAGTAAAGGATTTGAAGTCGTTGAATAAAAGTAATTAACTCAAGTTTTCCATCACTTTAGTCACTTATACCCTAAATATCCCTACCGAGACCTAAGCCTAACATTACAACCTTTGAAAGCCCTCATGATTGGTGTGCAATCTCGTGTTAGTGAGTGGAGATTTGATTGTTTACAAGCCTATGCTCACTAGTTTTCATCATTGCTTGAGTGCTCATAAATACCGGCACATCTTTGGTCGGGCCAGAAATTACACCGAGTGGAGAGTTTTATTGTGAGGGGTATGATATGTGCAAGGGAACCACCTAAAGTTTGAGAATCTTAGTAGGCAGTCCAGCGGGTTAGAGGTTTGTGGTTGTTAAAGGGTCATAGTTGCTAACTTGGGAATTAGGTATAGCCCATGATCTTATCGACGAGTTGGTATGTGTGTGTCTATGTTTCACACTAATTTTTGTTGACTGAATTCTGATCTTAAAAGCAACCTCGCTGAGGGCAAGCGAGAAACAAGTGTGGGGATGTGATGCTAGGGGTTTGGAATAGGTTTATCATGATTAAGTGGTTAAATTAATGCAGTTAGTATGGTCAAGTTTAAGAGATTGTGTTGAACAAGTTAACTATGAGGATTTGATGTTTTGTAGGTTAAACGCAATCATTTGAGGAGTTTTGAAGAATGCACATGGATGATAATCAAAGATCATGATAGATGAGATGAAAGAGAATCAATTACGAGAATGTGGCCGCAAACGGGGAGGAAAACGGAGTCCGAACGAAGAAGTTATGAAGAAAACAAGATTTGGACAAAGTTGGTCGGCCATGACTTACGGTGGCTGGATGCCTTACGGCCGAAACATGCTGAAAAACAGAAGCTGCCCACCGTAACTTACGGTGGGGAGACGTCTTACGGTGGCCACGAGTGCTGAACTCGTTTAAAAGCCGAAAAATTAGGTTTTGAAGATATCTCTCATTACACCTCCATAATCGCCCCCTTTCGTCCCCAAGGCTCCAGGAGGCTCCCGAGAGGCGATTTCAAGGCTTTTCAAGTGATTTTAATCATTCGGTTTGATTCCTTAACGTTAGATACGATGTTTAATCTTGATTTTGATTTGGTGTTCTTCTTATCATGTCTAGCTAATCTCTAGTAATCTTCTTTGGGTAGTAAGGTTTACTACTATGATTTGTTCTTGATGATTTGTGGTTGAGTTAATGTTTGAACACGGTAGTTTAAGCCGAGTACATTATTTGTTGGTTGAAAACTCTAAAATATGTGTGTTGCTTTCAAGTCACTTGTTCCACTTTGATTGTTTTAGATTTCTTTTCATCTGGAAACGTTAATGTTGGATGGGATTGAGTATCACAAACATAAGATATGATTCGAGTAGTTCTTTAACAACAGTCTTATTCAATCTATGTTTTTACCCAAATAGACCCGTTAAGCTTATATGACTTTTATGAACACTCAAGGCAAATCTAAGTAGTAAACCTGAATCCGAGAGAAGATTACCCTTTTACATTATTGTTTACAACTTAATTAATCATAAAATTCGTCACTTTTCTCAATTAGTCATTTTTATTAAGTTTTTGTAATCAAGCTACAACTTTTAGATTTAAACTACAAAACTTTCCACATATTCCCTGTGGATCGACCCGACTTACCCTAGCTATCTTAGGTGAGTTTGGAACCTTATAAATTGTTTTTGATTAGGCTTGACAAACCGACATTAGAAGGGAGTTGTAGCATTTGGTCAAGTTGTTTCCACATGATATTTAGGTTATGGTAGATTCAGAGACAGGACAACCATTTTGAGTTAATGCGTTAATTTTTTGATATAGACCAAACACCACAGATCCATCAATTTATCATACGTTTCTTTTAAGTCAGTCCAGATTTCGGATGCAAGTTTGGAATAAACTTGACCCATATACAGTTCCTCATAGATAGAGTTAAGAATCCAACTAATGACAACTGAATTACATCTGTCCATTGCTTTGACAGAATCTGATCTTTAGATTGTTTTGTATAGGACCCATCTATAAATCCATATTTGTTTTTTACTTCTAGTGCAAGTTTCATAGTATTCGCCCATAAAGTGTAGTTTTCGGTGCCTTTAAGTTTTATGGATGTAATTGTTAGATTGTTGGTGTCACTGGGATGGAGGTATAGTGGGTCACTTGCATCGAGTTTACTTATTAGGGTTCAGAATTATTAGATTCAGTATTAACAATTTCGGATTCAGCCATTTTAGATTACTACAGATAAGAATGAAAAAACACACAAGCACACGCACAGATATAGATCTCCAGAGACCAGAGCCAGCTTTTCACACTAATCAAGTTGGTAGATCAAGGGTTAGTCTCTGAAGAGTAATGCAGGCACATAAAGACAGATTTCACACAAGTGATGCACATGAACGCCACTGGGGCACAGAGAGACAGATAATACCGGTCCTCCTAACCCGGTCAACGAACAACCTAGATAAGACTAAGAAAAAACAGCAACAATCAAAAAGAAATAAAGAGGAGAAGAGATTTCTTACAGAGGGTTTACACAAGACCGGATAAACCAAGCCGATACACGCCCCTTGTAACCTTCAAGGGTTACTGGGAGCAGAGAAACAGATAAGATGGCGAGCCAACAGCGAACCGATTCAGGGCGACGCCTTGATAATGCTTCTGTCTTTGTGAAGCAAGAACAACTCCAGATTTGGATCTAGGGTTTTGAATCGCCGGGACTTTCCTTAATCGATGAGATTTAGCGGAAGCGCATAGAATCAGAGCCGAAGCTCTGATACCATGTCAAAAATATGATAATCAGATTCAACCCAACAAGATACGACAGTCGAACATCAAACCATACAGATGAACAAACACTAACACTCTCTAAACAAGAACATCAACACGATGATCTAGAACTCAGAACAGGAATAACAGCATACGGGTCATCAATGTGATGTAACCCTAACTTACTTCAAGAAGACAAGAACAATCGAGAGAGAGAGTGTGTGTGAAGATGAGATCAGTTTGTTTGTTAAGAACTGAATGAGGGAATCCTTGCAAATATAAAGGCAAGGAAACCCTAGACCGCAACACTTGCCAGCAAGCCTGACTCGAACAAGAAGCCCAACTCGAACAAGAAGCCCAACTCGAAGCCCAGCAAATCTGCAAGAATCAGCAGCCCAAATATACTCCCAAACACACTAAGAAAACATATAAACGAGAAAGTGAGACAGTGAAGAACTGAAACCAAATATAATCATAAAAGGGAAAAAGGAGAGAATACACCTTTTTTAACAAAAGAAAATATCACATTTACTCTAAACAAATTGAGGTTTTTAATAATCAAACTATGACTTATTATGCAATGATAATTCATACTGAGAGTTTAACTGATAACACTTTCAACTTTTACTTTTGTTCCAAAAGCGATCGTAGCTAGTACCTTAATCATCATATAATTACGCTTGATATATACTTGATTTTAATTCGATTTCACTCGTAAATATTACAATTTCGTTAATGATCATTGTGAGTGAAATTAAGATGAAAATTAAGTGTAATTATGTAGAGACTATGCTACTAAAATTGTTTTTAGTAACAAAAGTACGTAAAAGTTAGAAATGTTATCATTAAACTTCTAGTATAAATTACTATCGGCTGTTATATCATAGATTCTATTATTAAATCAATTTCAGTAGACAAAAAAGCTTGGCTGAGTGTTAACGAAATATTCTAATGGTTTAGACTTTGGACATCTTTCTACAAGTATTTAGCTTTTGTCCTCAATCATAAATCTTAATGCTTCATCTTTTCCAGACGGCTATATTGTTTATGTTTCAGTTTAAAATCATGAAATCGTCTAAACTAGTCATCAATTTAGTTTTGTTGTTGGTTTTTTCTTTAACTTTAGGTCGGTCAGAATAAAACTTTCAAACCATAGTAAACGATTGGTTTACGATTTATAACAAAAACTGGTCATATTACACTATACTAAAGTACTAAACCATAAAATAAGTATATATTCTTTCTCTTTTAGATATATTATATTAGGTACAACTAATTAAATAACTTGGGCATCTAAGTAACTATTAGAAATAAAATGAAGTAGTGATTACAAAAATGTGTTGAAATTAAGAAATCAAACGGTATTCTTTTATGTATATAGTGTTTTATTTCAGCTTTTAATAACAAAAACCATTACTAACGATTTGATTTACAACGTGACTTAAAAACCGTCAAACCGAACCAATAACACCCTACCAAAGACTATTACATTAGTACATGTATCATCATTCAGTACCCTTAACCTTTTACAACTTATTGATCAATCAGTTTATATCAATATCAAGTATGCCACTAATGTTAATCAAATGAATAACTAGTTTAGACATTGATATATATAACTGATGAAGCTAATCTCATAGATTTTACAAAAATCTGAAGGGATTCAGTCATTTAGATCTTAACATTTTCGACGTTCTTAGGGATCACATCTTGATTCGCGTCTGAGCTTTGTCGAGAGATCGAAGAACACGACTGTTTCCGATGAAAGGTTGTGATCCGCTGTCCGTTTTCATCAAGAATAATATCGTCTTCATCTTCATCCGGGATTCGACATTTTCCCCCAAGAATGATGGTTTTATTCAAAAGCGAATCCTCACGAGTCAGTTTATCATTTTGTGTCACCTCAGCTTTACGTTTGTCATCCTTTCTTGACCCTTTGATCTTGATCCCCTTTAATCCACCGGTTAACCGCATACTCATACTCGACGTCAGCCTCGCGCTCTGAGATCGGGTCGACATCTCGCCAACGCGGCACGAAGTCGCCCGTATGCTCGCCAACCTTGGTGGTGGTGGGAGTTCTATGTTTTCTTTTAGTGGTGTTGATTCGTGTGATGAATCATCATCGTTCTGATCTTCATATCTACACATGTCGCTTCATTCGTGTGATCATTTGTTCTCGAGGCGAGTGACTCGGTATTCGCGTTACCTCGTGTCGCGTGGTTGTAAGTGGATGAAAGAGATCTTTTTCTTTTTTTTTCCACAAAGAAATGAAACTATTGTAATAGTAGCCGCTATAAAAGCAAATATAAATATGCGTGATGGTAATGGATGGTTCCGGCCTACGGGAAAGGGTCTTACCATTGCTGAAGTCGTGAAGCGGAGTCAAGAACATAGCGGAAGCCGAAGGAGGTCGGTCTAAGGAGCAGAGCAGTTTGTGTGATGAATGATAGATATAAGTTTGTTTGAGAAAGACTCGGATAATAGAGAGTGAAACTTGTTTTAGAAGGTGAAGTTTGTGAGTTGTGTTTTTTTGCGAAACAAATTGCATAAATTGTGGGATGAAAAGAAGGGAAAAGAGAGGACAAGAAAGAATGTGTGTAGCCAAAAAAATGGAATGTAATAAAATTTTGTTGAAAAATATTTATTTACATATGTTATGGTCATGCAAACGGTTGTTAACTTGTTATTTCTACCTTGAAGCATGTACCCTGTATAAACAGTTAATTTGAGGGAATTTTACTAACATGGTTAAAGTTATTAGTTTTTTTATCAAAATGGTCATGATTTTTCAGCCTACAAATTCTATAGTCATGTATGACCTAGTCAATCTCAGTCGTTTATTTCATATATTTTCAGCCTACAGGCTAAGCCGGCGCGTTGGACACTCAATTAAAAGAAATTTCACAAGTGGCAGATTCTAAGACAAACAAATTATGAAGTTATTGGTTGAGCTAGCCCGCATGCTTAATCCAGTAGTTATGAGCTAGCCCGCATGCTTAATCCAGTAGTTATGAGCTAGCCCACAAGCTTAATCCACAATTTATGAGCTAAAGCCTATAACCTTAATCCACAATTTATAGACTAGAACCTACAGGTTACAGGGTTAATCAACAAGTTATGAGCAATGTTGTTAGGACCGGATCGGACCGGCCGGTCCGACCGGTCGGACCGCGATTCGGCCCATGGTCCGGTCCGGTCGATAGTGGATCGTTTTTGTGCAGTTGAACCGGCCGGTTCAAACCGAGTCACCGGTTGGACCGGCGAACCGGTTCGGTTCCGACCGGATTTTGAATTTTTTTTTTTTTTTTTTTTTTTGATTTTAATGGGTAAAAACGGGGTGTTAAACCATAAATTAGTACTTTGTATATACAAATATAGTTAAGTTTTATATATAACTATAAAATATATGTATAAATCATATATAAATTACTTATATTTAATTACATATATAAATATAATTAAAATATAGTTAAATCCGGTCCATCCGGTCCGACCGGTCCGACCACCAAACCAGTAAGCCGTCCGGTTCGACGTCCGATCCGGTTCTGAGAACATTGGTTATGAGCTAAAGCATACAGCCTTAACATTTAAGCCACAAATAATAAGTTGAAGCCTCCAGACTTAATCCACAAACTATGGGCTACAACCTAAAAGCTTAATCCACAAGTTTGGATTAAAGCTTACCAAATTAATCTACAACCTATGGGGCTATAGCGGTACAGCCTACACCGTTTGTCTAACATATCTCCTATATTAAGTGGTTAATCCAGTAACTCGTGATGGGTTATGAAAATAATCAGTTTACTGTTGGTTAGCATAACTCCAATATTAAGTGGGTCGACCAAAACATATGACATGTTTAATAGAATAAATCCATGCATGTTATGTTTAACAAACAGATTGACCTTTTAACCCATTTAAGTTGAAAAGTTTGAAGGAAAATTTCTATTTAAATTGTCACTCATACTCGCAGATGAACATTGACAGGCTTGACTTGAAACACAGTGATTTTTAGCACGTATAGGTTCGGTTTCTCTTACATGAATATTTATATATTAACATAGGCAAAGCTAAGTGAGGTAGTGTAACTTTTTAATATTTATAGAGTTCGCCCCCCTCTAAGATAGTTTACTTTCGACCCGCCCTTTCACCACTGTATGTTAATCGTGTTCGGGCTCACTTATTCAATCTGTCAACCGACAGCCAGGTGAGTTTGGTTGGATTCATGCTTTACAATAGTCAAAAAAATAATAATAAACTTTCATCCATGTCAAATTTACCCGCCAAAAACAAAAGTCGAAAAAGTGGTAATCATTTATATACAATAATCACATGTTTGAGCATTTAAACTAGCTATTAAAGAACTCATAGATAAAAGGCAGCATTTTCAGATTCGATTGTCACAACTTTAAACCGCAACAATATATTCCAAAAACACATCCAAACACCTCCTTACGACATGAACGAAAGCTCAATGTTATGGCGACACAAATAAATCACATACAAAGGAATACACTCATCACCTTATTACAACACAAAGTCCAGAAAAAGGAAGAACTCCTAGGATGAGACTAGTCAAACCCGTGATGGTCTACAAGTCAACACAGAGGTAGGAGATGACTGATCCCGCCCGCCTTTGGGTCCGCTCACTGACCTTAGCCTTCTCGATCAAAACCTTCTTCATGTTGGTGCAGCTAGAAATCACTGTGGCTACACCAGCTGATGTAATTCCTGGGCAGTACACCATGTGGCAGGATTCCAGCAGTTTGCATCTTTTAACAAGGTGGTCTAGACCCACGTCGGTTATCTGACGACAATGTGAGAGTACTATATCTTTTAGCAATGGACACCCTTCACCTACCTCGGCCAATGCCATGTCCCTCAAATTCTGTCCACACACCAGACATAGCCATTAGCTTAAGTTAATTTATACATATACATATACATAAGCACACGTGTGGGCGCACGGACGCTAAGTGGGAGATGTGACCTGAAGAACGCTGACATCCAAATAACTTAGCTGAGGGCACCCTCTTGCAATTGCTATAATCCCATTGTCTCCTATTTGGTGGCAGCCACTAACATTTAAATGGCGTAAAAAGGGACAACCCTGACCAATAGCAACCAGAGCTTCATCTCCTACCCTGGAAATATATTAAATAAAATTTCAAACATGAGTTTAATCGACAATGACAGACGTGTACACAGTCACACTTCATTAAATAACCCAGATATTTTGTGCCTTAATGAGGTGAAATTGGAATGTTTTTACCTGTCACAAAACCGAATGCTAAGGTCTGTAAGGTATTTACAGTTGTTACCAACAGCTATAATCCCCTTGCTCCCAACCTAAGAATACAGTGAGATCCTCACTATCATAGGAACAAATATTTCAAAGAAATTAGTTAAAATCAAAAAAATTTAGTGTCAAATACCTCATAACATCTGCGTATATGAAGCCTTTTTAAATTCCTACAACCTGTGGCTATACTGTAGATTGCATCATCCCCGATGATTGAGCAATCCACTAAATGTAGGGCTTCTAAATACTTGCAGCCTTTACCAATCTCAGATAAGGCTTCATCACCTACTTTTTGACAGTATAGTAAAGCTAACTCCTTAAGGCGCCTGCACATGTGTTAACATTAATTCAAATTTTATAAAGCATAATAGCAAGACAAATAACAAGATGGAAACACCTAACTAAAATTAAAGAAACAGAGAAATGAAAACAGCAGATTGTTTGAAAGTGGACTGGACAGATTAATATGTAGGAGCAGCTTTTGAATAATGTTATATTATATAGTTGTTTGCCATTATAAACTACTATGTCTCATTAGTTCACTGCTTATGGTGAATACAGATACATATATGATTGGGTGATATTCCACTTGAACTGGAATTTTTTTTCAACTGACAAGGTATTTTGGTCATTTGTAGCATAAGAAAACAGAATGCTCCAGAAAAAATCATGACAAACAAACAAACCAACAATCCATCCCATCATGTGTCACATTTGATTGGCATGCTACTCATGAAACTAATTGAACACGGTAACAAAAGGATATATCCAAAAGGATTTGGAAAAAGAAAACAATATCAATTCATTCAACAACCAAAAGAACTGGTAAGATTTGTCATGCCGTATATGCAGAATGGGCACGACCCATATAACAAATAGGTAGAGACTGTATCTATGAAATATCTTGGAAAAAGATCAAGAAATAAAAGGGGATGCTACATATTAATTAAGAAATGAAAGACGAATTGATTTTCACTTTTGGCCTACTGCCTTCTTACTGTGGAGGATGAGATGAGTAAAATATTAAAAATGATTTCGGAGAGTAATTTGAGAGGGATTTTGACAAATATGTAGGTATGTATGTTTATTTGTTTGTTTGTTTTAGAAAGTGATTGATAAGAAACTTACGTGCAAGATCTTCCAATACTTTCGAGACCATATGTGCCAATATTGTGGCAACCATTAACTTCAAGATGTGCAAGTTCAGAGCAACCAGCTGCAACTGCTTCTAATCCCTTGTCACTCAGGAAATAGCAATCACTAAGCATTAGACTCTTTAACTTCTTACATCCCTTCCCAATGGCACAAAGACTCCTGCAATGTCAACAATTCATACATATACACAATTATAAAACCTAAGATATTCAACTACTTTCTATCATACTTTCATTATGAAGAAATATATAAAAGATAGAAAACAAAACTAACTTATCAGTAAATCTTTGGAAACTAAAGAGTGCCAATGACTCCAGTGACAAACAAAATACACCAACAGCAGTCAAAGCTTCATCAGTGACATTAATGCACTGCAAACTTAGATTTTTCAAAAGCGAACACCCTTTTGCTACTGCAAGCACCCCTTTGTTCTGAACAAATTCTGAATCTAATGACAAGGTTTCAAGAGACCTGCAATGAGTGCCTACAGCTTCTAATGACACGTCAGTTATTTTAGCACATGCAGCAACACCGAGCCATTTTAAAGTCTTCCCACATCCAAGGGCTAACTCAACCAAACCAGTGTCGGTTAAACCTTCACAAAACCGTAAATTTAGTACTTCAAGTTGCCTGCAACACTTGCCAATAGCCACTAGACCTTGATCTCCCACATAGCAACCCTATAGAAAGGAATAAAAAACTAAAGTTACATTAGATTCTAAAGTTCACATGTTTCATCGTCTGCAATAGTTACCTGTAAATCCAAGGATTTCAAAAATCTACACTTCTCAGCTACAGATCTAAGGCCTGCACTTGTTGCGTTGGAGCACCATATTAGGCTTAATTCTCAAGGTTGCTAAATCCATCAGCTACAGCTGTCAAACCAGCATCTGATATACAATACGAATCTGATTCACTAGATCCAGCCTCGCTTCTCTCAGACACAAAGTGAAGCCTGAGCCATGAAAGAGAAGAGTGGCTAGCATTGCGCCTTCTTCCCTGCATCCATTGATGATAAATTATTATGATTGACCAGATTAAATCTAATTCTACAAGCTAGTTAATTAATTAAAACAATAAAACCAATTGAATAATGAATTGCCTTCCCCATCTATCATGAGAGGGAGGGATAACAAGTTAGGGATAATTAAGTTCATGAATCATGAATTTTAAGGATGCGCGATTGCATATTGCTTCACAGTTCAAAAGAAACATGCAGAAAATGTTCAGGCAATCTTACACCATGCAAAATTTCATTATGAAATCATTACTTGTTCATTCTTAAAACTGAAGGTGACTTAGGAACATATAATTTATCTAGATTTTCTTGATAGGTGCTTTTGGGGACAAAAATTGTATGCTAGAGTCTCTTAACTTTGTCATTATTCATAATTATTAATATCAAAATATCAGTCAGATAAATATCATTTAGAAAACCGTTTAGGATAATTCTTTTGATTATGAATACAATTATTACCTGTCACTTGAAAAATTCCCAGCTTTATCAATGTCAATCCTTAAAAACCATAGCATTTTCTTATGATGCAAAGTGTTTGAGTTACTCTATAATTCCTTGGAAACCATAGCATTTTCTCATGATGAGAAGTGTTTGAGTTATTCTATAGTTCCTCACCACCAAATTATGTTAGTTATTCACAGAGCCTCATCCCCACGTTCCCAACATTAGATTGAGCTTTTTTCATTACGAATTACGGAAAATGATCTGGTGTAAGACAAAAGATCTTTAGTTTCCTTATTTTGGCTTAAGCTGACTAACTTGAGACTCATGCAGGTGAAGCACAAGTTGTTAAACACATTAAACAGATGGAATCTGCTGAGATGTTTAAACTTCACATAATCAAGCCTTGTATGAACCAAACACCATTAAATAAACGAAAAGCAACAACCAATTAGTAACTAAGTAACAAACACAATACGTTAATAGGATTTCGAGAGGCTGATCGTCTCACGCAATTGGTAATTATCAACAAATCAATTTATCATTTAGCCTAAGAAAATTGCAACCTTAAGCCCTATTGATAGATTTTTTAATCAAGAAACCACATCCTAATAAAAATAGGATGCCCTTTGTAAATCTAAAATAAGGCCTATCCACTAAATAAGTTCCTTTAGGACCTATCATAGTGATGATATTAAAAATTCTGTAATAGTTATCTATTAATAAAAAAGAAATAAAAATATAACTTTATGTATGTCCGTTTTTCTATTAGATTAGTACTCTAGAATCATTGTGAACCTTATATAACTTAAGGTCATATCCATCATAAAGAAACGAGGGACGATTATATAATTCTTTGCATATGAGCTTAATTCTTGCATTACAGTGTTAGCTTCGATCTTTCATTTTCACCATCTACCGCACTCCCTCACAACATTCTCTGTCAACCCAAACCATCTACATTTACACTGCTTTTGAACCCATAAACAAAACCAACACGCCAAAAGATCAACAAGTAATAAAAAGATCACTCGTATTGTCATCCCCCTATGAAGTCATGAGTAGCAGATCAAACAATCCACTAATGCGATATACAGTTCCATCAGTTCATCACCCCACTCCCAGCTTCACATCCAGCTGTTAGTACCAAAAAATGCACTAAGTAACCAAGTCTTATTTTCTTATCCACAACCATAAAAGAATATCATCATTCCTACTACGCGTTTTCCAAACACACGAGTAAAAAACTAAAATCTTCACCAATTAGTCAATCATCCTACACCTTCCAACACTTGAACATCCACTATTCGCCACATGAAAATATCACATAACCTTGGCCAACAACCCGATCTAAGAAACACGAAACCCTAAAACAGCAGATCAACAAATTGGGGGAAAAAGGAAGCTTACAAAATCAACAGGGAGGGAGACGGAGAGTCGTTCGTCGATGTAAACGTTGGTGACATTGGGGAAGCGACGGGCGAGGAGATGAACGAGGGCATCGGGGCTACCGGAGGCACCGATGCGGATGGTGTCGCGGCTGAAGCGTTCGAGGGTCAACCAACGGCGGCAGACGAGGGAGCATGAGTCTCTGGTGGATTTGGAGTCGAGATTGCGGAAGATTTCGAGGATTAGCTCATCGGGTAGCATGGAGTTTATGAGATCATGGCCCTTCATTGTGGTCGCTGAGAGAGAGGGGGGGCTTTTGGGGTCACTCGGTGAATTGGCGGTTGACTATGTGGATGGGTTCAACATAACTCATATATTGGCCCGATTTGGATAAAAATGTGAGTTAACTGTTACACTATACAAGGTGGTTTTTTGTGTTTACTCGGGTGATCAGGTTTATAGTATTTATTGTCTGTTAAACAAACAAGAAATTAAACCCGCGCAATAAAGTACTGTTGCGAATTACACTATGCGTGTTGTTAAGCAGTGTTGTAAAACTCGGCCAACTCGGCCGAGTACTCGGGGTGTACTCGGAACTCGGACATGTACTGAAGCGACTTTCTTCAACTCGGTCTCATAACTCGGAATCGGTCCAACTCGGACTTACTCGGAGCTAGGCGGCCAACTCGAGCCTACTTGGAGCTAGGCGGCCCTACTCGGAAAACTCGAATTTTCGCTATTTTTCATTAATTTTCACTATTTTCATCTTTTTTTGTTGGATTTTTGTTATTTTTTATGTTAATACCTCGAAAGAAGCTATTAAATGATTATAATATCTATAATATTATAAAATAAATATTAATTTTTGAAATTTTTTAGTATTTGATAATCTATCTTTTAATTTATATTAATATTTACATATAATGTTATAGATATTAGTGAACTTGTGATATTTGATATAGGTAGAATTTTTCAAAAATTATTTTCTTTATAAATTGCTATATCCAATTACTCCTCGCCTAGAACGAGTACTCGTAACTCCCCAATCGACCTACCTGACAGCGTCTAGCGACTTTTATAACATTGTTGTTAAGTACATAAAAGAAACATATAGTGACGTCTTAGTTGTATCATAGGATTCAACGGAAGTATAAACTTGCCCATCAAGCTATGAGCTAAGTTATGTGTCGTAATTCACAAAGAATTATTTGAGACAAAAACGGAGAAATGCTGTAAGAAAAGAAAAAAGAAGAAAACAAAGGAAAAAACTAAATGTTGTCCCTTACTTGGAATCAAACCCAGATAATGCAAACCAATGGACCAAAAAACAGGTTGTAACTTAAAATAGCATAGAATTCACTCTGATGGTTAAAATGAATAAAAAAACAGAAAACTCCCACAGACCTTTATAATTGTGATATAGTAAATTGTCACTTTATCCAAATTAAATTCTGCTGTGTTGGAAGGTATGTCACCACTGATTATTCGGTAAACATATATTGCTTCTAAGCTAAATCATATAAACCACCACCTGGTTCAAACCAAGATTATTTTCATAGGTTTTTTTTCTTTTACAGTGAAGTTGCAACACAATTGATTGTTCTTTTGACTTAATGTACTCCTTACATTACTCTATAGTGGATGTTTAGGATTGTTTATTAAAAACTTCTTTTTAATTTTCGAAAATAAGATAAGTTGAAAGGAGGTGAGAGTATGTTTGGATGGAGAGGAGAAAAAAGAGTTTTTAAGAAGTTAAAAATTTTAATTTTTCAAAACTTCTTTTGAGAAGTCAAAAGAAGGTATAAATGAAATATGTTGGGTCGAATGGAGAACGGAGAATGGAGAGAAGTCCGGCACCGAAGACGCCAAGGAGGAAGAGACATGCAAAGGAAGATAACTAGATTCTTTGTATCCATTTACCTGGTTGAGTGTCGAATGCACTACTGTGGAAGGTTTTCAAACCTTTCGGACTGATCAAGGATGCATACGTAGCAAAAAAGAAAGACTCAAGAGGAAATTACTTTGGTTTCGTGAGGTACGAAGGAGGCGCAAACTTGAAGTCGACTTTGGAGGAAATGAACGGAGCAAACGGTGTGAAGATTTTTGAAGCGAAAGTGAATGTCTCTCTAGCTCGTTATGATCGTAATCATAATAAAATTGAATATCATCAACCAGAGCAGGAAGATATGGTGAGGAACACGATCAATCACCGGAGAAACGAGGGAGATAATGGGAAGGATCCAAGGGTTGAAGGTTGGTCGTTTAAGGAGGTTCTCGTAAAAGATACTGTCCAAAGGAAAAATAGTTTGAAAACGTTACGCTTTGAAGGAAGATCGTCGATGTACTCCGAACATTGTATAGGGAAATCAATACTTGGGGAAGCAAAAGATGTGGAAACCATTAGAAGAGTACGAAGTGCCTTAAAAGATGGGGGTATGAAAGAAACCCAATAAGCTATGTAGGGGGTTTGAAGGTCTTGATAAACTTCAAGGAAAAAAGCAGGGCAGAAGAGTTCATTACAAAGGAAGAGATTCTATGGAGGAGTTTATTTTCGTCTGTGATGATATGGGAAGGACAACATCTGACAAGTGATCGGATGGTATGCCTAAAAATCTTTGGGGGACCATTAAGAATCCGAGATAATGAACTATATGACAAGATTGGGAATATGTTTGGAAGAATTCTTTGTCCGTCAACATTCTCATGGACATCATATGATTTATCGACGGGGTTTGTTTATGTTGTAACGGAGACGATGAAAAGGATTGACGAGGAGGTTGATCTGGTGTGGAAAGGTAAACATTATCCAATATGGGTCTCTAAAGAACCAGTTGATGATTTCAAAGTGTTGATCAAAAGTTTATCGCAAGAATACGATGTCGAATAGTCCGTTTCAGTGGAATCCGTCAACAAAAGAAGCGATGAGATGGAGTAGGGGGAATTCGGCGATGCCAAACGGACAAACCAGAAATGGGAGACGATGGGTCGGCTATGCCCGATCGTATCCAGGTGGAAACTCAAAAGTTGGCAGAAGGTGTGCATGCGCATGGGGATGGCAAACAAAACACAATTAATTCCTTGGAGTCTGATACATTAAATGGAGCAAGTAGGACAAATTCGGTGGGTCCATCATTAGACTTGAATAAGCCTGAAAATATTTTTTCTATGGGCTTGGGCCCAGAAAGTGGTAATGGTCCAAAAACCAAAATAAATCCAGAAAACATCCAAGGAAGTATAGAAGCCCATCAATCCCTAATTCGCCTATACTCGATCATTGTGAATCGGATAGTTGTAATCAGCCGCTTTCTGATCAATCCAATCGGCCTTCAAGGAGCTTTGATCACCCGGTTCTTTATTAATCGGAAATGGAGGAGGTAAACGATACAATGGCTGTTAATACTAACAATAATGGGCATGGCGATGGTAACCAGGGGGCAGAGGTATCCATTGACAACGTCACGGAGATTGAAGAGACAATCAGGGTCGCAAATCGGATTGGAATTGATGTGGGCGAATTTAGAGAACAGATTAGAAAGGAAATTATTGGTGAAGGTGAACAGAATGTATGCAAATGAATTTCCTATCTGTGAATTTACGGGGGGTACGTGATCCCAGAAAGTCGGAGTGGATTAAGGATTGAAAACATCATATGGGGCTCATTTTATGGCAATTCAAGAAACAAAGATTAAGGATGCAGACTTATTTTCATACAATAAGTTATGGGGTTGATCTGTGTTTGAAATGGAGTAGGTGGAAGCTACAGGGAGATCAGGAGGTTTACTATCGTATTGGGACCCAACTGTGTTCTCAAAGGTTAGTGTCATAAAAAATACAAATTACTTGGTGATTTCTGGAAATTTAAAAAGATCAGGGGAGATGGTGAATATTGTTAATGTATATGGCCCAAATAACCCACTAGCAAGAAGATCATTATGGAACAATCTGGTGATATTGAGAAACTCAAAACCAAGGCTATGGATCTTTCTTGGAGATTTTAATGACGTTAGAAACCCGGAGGAGAGGTGAATTCGGAATTTATTATCGCTAATGCAAGATATTTTAATAAGTTTATCAATGATGCTGGTTTAGTTGAGTATAATATGGGAGGGAGAAAGTTTACATACTACTCGGATAATGGAAGGAATAGAAGTAAATTGGATAGAATGCTAGTATGTAACGAATTTATGAATAAGTGGCCTACGGCGTCCTTCATGGCATTCTCAAATGTTGCATCAGATCATTGTCCTATATTTTTATGCACTTCAGACACAGATTTTGGGCCTATTCCGTTCAGGGTGTATAACTCTTGGTTGGAGTTAGCTGGCTTAGTGGAGTTTGTCGAACAATCATGCCAGTCTTTTAAGTTTACGGGCCCGTCTGATTTGAGACTGGCCAACAAACTTAGATGGATAAAGTACAAGATAAAAGACTGGGTTTTCAATTATAAGGTGAAAAATAAGAGATTGTATAAAGAGAAAGTGGCTGAAATGGAAGAACTGGAGGTCCTAGCTGATTCTAGACCATTATCAGGCTCAGAAATTGAAAGGAGGACTGAATGCAGGAGAACTATAATGAAAGAAGATAGGCTGAGAAGCATGGATATCCGCCATAAATCAAGGGTTAGATGGGCAATCGATGGTGATGAAAACACTTCTTTTTTTCATAGTGTGGTAAATGCAAATGTGGGCCATAATCGGATAAATGGGCTGATGATAGATGGGGCTTGGGTCACATCTCCGAATGTAATCAAGGATGAATTGTTTTCGTTCTTTTCAGCCAAATTTCAGGAACCGTATCAAAGAAGACCCAAAATTACGTGTAAGAATATATCACGACTAACAATGGAGGAGGCCGAATCATTGGTAATACCGTTCACGGCTATGGAGATAAAAAATGCGGTTTGGGATTGTGCAAGTGATAAGGCCCCTGGGCCTGATGGTTTTAATTTCAGGTTCATAAAAAGATGTTGGAGTGTCCTGCAAGAGGATTTGTTGATCTATTTGCTGATTTTTACCATAATGCAGGATTAAATTATGGTTGTTCGTCATCTTTTCTGGTTCTAATACCAAAGTTGGATGATCCTGCGAGGCCTGAAGACTTTCGGCCCATTAGTCTTATTGGGTGTATCAATAAAGTCATCTCAAAGGTTCTTGTGAATAGGTTGAAGGGCGTTATAAATGGTATCATATCGGAGGAGCAGTCGGCTTTTTATCTAATAGAAATATATTAGATGGCCCTCTTATTCTTAATGAAATCATTCCGTGGTTGAAAAGATCAAAGAAAAATGGCATGATTTATAAAGTCGATGTGGAAAAAGCCTATGATTCGCTAAACTGGGAGTTCTTGTTCTCGGTTCTGGACCAGATGAATTTTCCCCTTAAATGGAGGTTGTGGGTTCGTGCATGTGTATCTTCGGCCAGAGCTTCGGTATTGGTTAACGGGTCAACTACTCAAGAGTTTTCATGCAGTCGTGGATTAAGACAGGGTGACCCAATGTCCCCTTTTTTGTTTATAATAGCGATGGAGGCTTTATTGGGTATTATAAAAGAAGCTTGCTTAGCGGGTCTGTTTAAAGGAATAGAATGCTCTCCATCTGGTCCAAGTTTATCTCATTTTTTATTTGCGGATGATATTGTTTTTATTGGAGCTTGGACTAAGGAAAATGCTCTCAACCTTAATAGAATCCTTAGAAGTTTTCATTTGGTGTCGGGGCTAAAAGTTAATCATAAAAAAAGCTTCTTATATGGGGTGGGTGTTGTAACACCCGGAAGTTTGACTTTTGGTAGGCTATGCGACTGAACTTCAGTCGCCTGTGATTTATGCGACTGGAGGTTCAACCGCATGGCTATTCGGCCGATTGAAGCTCAACCGCACGATTGGAGTTCAACCGCCTGAATGAAGTATGAGCCGCATGGAACACGTGCGATTGGGGTCCAATCGCATAGTGTTGATGCGACTGAAGGTCCAGTCGGCCCTGGACCAGATGCGACTGAGCAAAGCCTATAAAAGGGGAGCAGCTCTCATTCTCCTCCCAACACTTAGGAATTTCAGTCGGGAAGGGCAGGGTGCGACCGAGACCAAAGAAAAAAAAGAGGGAAAGTGCTGCCGAGTTCAAGATCTGTCGAGAAGCTAGCCAAATCGAAGCTCATCAACTTCTACCTGTAATGTGAGTTCTAGGACCCCTCATTTACACATTTTCAACTGATTTTGGGGCTGGATCACATATAAACCCTAGTTTTATAAAAGTGTGTATTTGACCCGTTTGATGAAATCTCAGATAATGTAATTAAAGTATGATTTAGGACTTACACATGCTTGTATGATGTCCTAGTACGAATCCCTGAGGTTTGGGAGGGTCAATTTGGGTTAAAAACAGGTTTAAGGTGAGTCTGGGTACCTTGGTTCGCGACTACTGTTCATGAAGAACTCCAGTCACTGCCCAGTTAGGGTTATGCGACTGAAGGGCCATTTGGCCGAATGAGTGTCAGTTGATGTCCAATCGCCCGATTGAGGTTCAAACGCACGATTGAGCCTCAGTCGCACGATAGGCTATACGATCGAGGGTTTCGGTCGCATAAGCCCAATCGCAGAGTAGTTCAGTCGCATAGACCCATTCGCATAGTAGTACAGACGCACGACTGAGGGTTCAGTCGCATAGACCCATTCGCATAGTAGTACAGATGCACGACTGAGGGTTCAGTCGCATAGACCAATTCGCATAGTAGTACAGACGCACGACTGAGGGTTCAGTCGCATAGACCCATTCGCATAGTAGTACAGACGCACGACTGAGGGTTCAGTCGCATAGACCCATTCGCATAGTAGTACAGACGCACGAATGAGGATTCAGTCGCATAGAAGCCCATTCGCATGACTCAGTCGCATGGAGGCCATGCGACTGGTGTATGTCCAGTCGCCCGAATAGGGCTGATGAGAATTAATAAAGAAGTGAATGTATGATGTATGTGTGCTAGGTATGATGTTGCCATGATAGATGGTGAATACTGATGATCCGTAAATATCGATGTTCCTTGATTTGATGCATGTTTATCCCTCCATAGTATTACATGTTATCACTAATTGATGAAATGAAAGTATTATGTAAAGTACAGAGAAAGAGTAATAAAGAAAGAGAAAGGAACATTAATAAAAGTAACAAGTCTTGCAAGCCTATAGGAGTTACACGACTATGTGTCGTTAGCTCAACTGTGTTGCGGGCTAGCTACCCATTGACGCACACAGGGTCAATCAATTGAGATTGGCAGTACCTTGTGGCGTGCCCCAGATGTTCGGGTCGGCCTTGTACATAGTACACATAGCCCTTTCGGGGGATACAGTTGAACCCTTCGGGGGAATACACATAGCCCTTTCGGGGGATACAGTTGAACCCTTCGGGGGAATACACATAGCCCTTTCGGGGGATACAGTTGAACCCTTCGGGGGAATACACATAGCCCTTTCGAGGGAACCTAGTTGGCCCTTCGGGGCATATAGATGGCCCGACATCCATTCTCCCATCGCGCATATAGTTGGGGTATCGCTCACTGGTCCACATAGAAAGTGAAACATAAAGATAAAGTTACAGACAAGGCATATAGTACAGAGAACGAATGTTATTTGTTCACACAGTGGATGCGTGCTCGCACATACAGTACAGTATAGTATAATACAGAAAAAGGGTATTTTTTATATACTACCTATAAAACTAGAACTCACTCAGCAACGCTGACTTTTTATGTGTTTCCAGTTCGCAGGTAGTGTTGCTGAGGATGGCACGAGGCGACTACTCAGCTCTTTTGGGATGGCATTCACTTTTTGATTATGCTGCCACATCATGTGTTGTGGGCCCGTAATGCACGCAACACATCATGTTGCATGCAAGTGCAAGATTTCTTGAGAATCCTGATAAACAGGATTATTTAAGAAATCTTCTTTATGAAGAAAAATATATGTTTAAATTTAATATCTTCTGCTAGAGGTCGCTGTATGACCCTATGATTGCTGAGGATTCGAATACCCCGGTTTATGCATCAGCAGCAATCATAGTATAGATAGGCAATGTAAAGAAAGCTTGTATTTTGTAATCAAGACAATGATGTAAAAGCTTTTATGATGAAATGAGAATGTATATTTTATAAATTCCGCTGCGTTATTTCATTATGCTTATATTAAATGTATGTTTTATGGGTGATGACGACCAACTGTGAGGTGCCCGGGAACGGGGCCTTACAGGTGTGGAGGTTAGTCAAGTGGAGGAAATGGCTGCAGTACTACATTGCAGACCTGGAACTTTTCCTTTCAAGTATTTAGGTTTACAAGTTGGGGCTAATATGAACCTAACTAAGTTTTGGAAACCGGTAGTAGATTGTTTTAAGAAGAGATTATCCGGATGGAAATCAAGGAATCTATCTTATGGTGGGAGAATAACGTTAATCCGGTCGGTTCTAAATTCCCTTCCAACCTATTATTTTTCTCTATACAGGGCTTCGAAAAAAGTAATAAAGGAATTGGAAAGGATGAGAAGAGAATTCTTGTGGGGAGAGACAATGGATAAAAGGAAAATCAATTGGGTTGCTTGGAAAAATATGTGTGTTCCAAAGGAGTTTGGGGGGGTGGGAGTTGGGTCTCTTCGGGAGGCTAACATGGCTATGTTGGCTAAGTGGTGGTGGAGGTTTAAAACAGAAGAGAATGCGTTATGGAGAAAAGCGATTTGGAGCATCCATCACAATTCTAGATCCTGGTCTTTTATTCCAGCTGGAATTTCACAACCGGGGCCATGGAAGCAAATTTTTAATATTCATCAGGAGCTTATTAACTACGGTTTGGATCTGGTTAGCCTGATACAGCCACTTAACGCTTCCGAGGTGAGGTCGGGTGGCAATTCATGGGTATGGGGACTTCACCCATCTGGGAAGTTCTATGTTAAAAGTTTGAAAGAAGCAATGCAAAATTCCAGTCATATGGATAGTGGGGTACGTTTTCAGTGGAATAATTGGGTTCCTATTAAAGTTAATTTCTTATGTTGGAGATTAGCCTTGAATAGGCTCCCAACTTGTGATTTATTGCGGGTACGACAGATCCATGTTCCTTGCTCCGACTGTGCATTATGCGGGCAAAGTGAGGAATCATTGGGCCACCTTTTTGTTGCTTGTCCATTTGCACAGGATGTGTGGGATTTTGTTGCATCTTGGTGTAGATTAGTTTCTTTCTATTTATTTAATGAACATGATCTTCTTCAATATCATGAATATGCACGTGGCTCGGCATCTTGGAAGAAGTTAATCTATTCGGTGATACAAACTGCGGTATGGTGCTTATGGAGAAACAGAAACGACTTGGTGTATGATCAAAAACCCACGAATGTAGTAAAGGTAATTGAAGAAATAAAGACTCTTGGGTTTTTATGGATAAAGAGTAGAGCTAAAAAACATGACTTGGCATGGGAGGATTGGATCAACTTTAATGTATCAAAGATGTTTTGATTAGTGGTGTATTATGGTGATTATAATGTAAAAACTATCCAACAGTTTGTTTGTTGGGAAGTAACAAAAATTTGTTGGACTTTCAAAAAAAAAAAAAGAAGGTATAAATAAACAATCCCAAACATGGCCTATGGCTCGGAGGAGGTATGTTTAACATACATGTATCGTGGTTGTTTAGCTTGTCCACGATAAAACATAATTATCTTAGAGTGATTAATATTAATAATAAAAGGCCGTCTTTATACATTTAGAAATTGAAATTTGAAAGTGTTAAAACATATTTTGTAACACCGATCACTTTCCTTAGTTTTTTTCGTATGACACGTTAGCATTACGTAAATTTTCTTACATGATTGATGGATTTTGTTTGGAAATCAATTATCAATTGTTACTTTATATGCAGATGAGGTGAAATCAAAGTTTTAAAATCATGTATTGATGGCTCAGATCAATGATCTTCCAACATCAATGCCAACCAAGGTAAACAAAATATTAGGGCCGGTAATTCTGGTCTGTTTATGACACGATTAAATTTATTTAATAAAAAAATTATATTTTATATTTTTTAAAAATAAATAAAACTAGGAGGCTAGAAATCATTATTTTTCATTATTGGTGTCCAAAAACATTTTGAAAAAATTATAGTCATAAAATATAAGTAGTTACATAAGTCATTTTTATTTTTAATACTTATGTTACTCATGTTATTTTTAATCTATTAAACACAATAAAACATGTTTTGTCTGACATACAAAATATATTTGTAACAAAAAATGCAAGGCTACCAAAAACATTATCATTATCCGGCTAATATGGTAAAGGATGAGAGGGTGAAAACTAAAATATGGAGTCGTGGATATAAAACTTTCGGGGATGGTTGCTTCTCCGCTACTGAGCACGAAGCTAAAACACCAGTCACCTTCTCCACCTCTATATGACGGTAACTTGTCAATTAATAGCAAGCATGCATCAAAGACAAAGCGATAAACAGTGACAAGTTGACAACTAAATCATAAACGGAAAGTTGATTCAATACCAACAACCGTTCAATAGCGACTGAGCATCAACAATTTAATTACTACCTATGGATCTTCTATCGAAGCTTTTCCGCAAATATAACGCTAATTGACACTAATTATAACCCCAACTAGCATGCTATTAGAGTTATAAAATTTCATTTCAATCCTTACGATAATCCTAACCCCTACATAAAATGATTCTTCATCTAGTCTATTTAAAATACAAAAACCACAACTTTAATTTCACAGGAAAATAAAAACACCTCACTCTTTATAAAACGCCTTACGTCTTTCCGATTGATTTCATGCATATATAAAATGATCATCTCAAGTGTAACTGAAACGACGTAAAAAGATGATAATAATAATAAAGGCTCACCTAAAGCGGGCTATTCGGGTTCAAACCTTAACCCGATGGATCCCCTCTTCTCGTACCCACCGTCAACCGACTCATTGACTCGTTCTCCACTAGCATCAAATTCTATCTTCTCATAATATTTCTCCACATCCCGTCAAACCAGATAAACGAAGACTTCGATAGAAGGCGATAATCATTAATCAACACCCCAAAAAATGTTCGAATTCACAAGGATCAACACGAAGGATGATCGCGATGGCGACATCGAACAGGGGACTCTGTACCCCGGTATCAGCCGCGGAGAAAACGAGCTTCGTTGGGGCTTCATCCGTAAGGTTTACGGGATTCTCGCCACCCAGATGGTTCTCACCACCGCAGTCTCGTGTCTCACCGTTTTTTACGCTCCGATCAACGATCTACTTCGTGGGAATTCGGGCCTCTTGATGTTTCTCGCGTTCTTGCCCTTCATCTGTATGAATCTCTAGATCTCAAGCTTAATTCATCTAATATTATTCGTTCATGGGTTCTGTTTCATTATCATACTTTGTAGCTTAAGAAAATTTAATGTTTGAGGCCATATTGTCATAGATCTAAGCGATCGTAGATGATTTGTTACTTTTGTGATGGATCTGGTTTATATGCTGTGTCTGATCATCTGTTGTTGATCTGAATTTCAATTTAATTTTACATAGTGATAGATTTGTTAAATTGTTATCTTCTTCTTTTAATTGTGATTTCTAGATCTGTTTCACAGTTGACCTGTAAATGAAAATCAAATAGCTTATTCTTGTTATCATGCACTCAGTTCTTGTTATTATACACTCAGGAATATATTTTGTCTGCCTAAAGTGAAAATTAAATTGTTCAATAATATCATTGCTATCATGCTCTCGATTCTTGTTATTACACACTCATATAAGTTTTATTGTAGCAACATACTCAGTAATTGGGACAGAAGAATGGTTTATAGTTGGTGGAGTTAAAAACTATATGTTAATTTAGATGTGTGTAATATACATTTTTGGATGAAGTTTACTCTTCTCGCTTTATTTATTATAGATTGTCCAATAAATTTGAAGAAGTAATCAATTTCAAAAGACCCTTTAGGGGTTTTGTATAGTTTTTATTGTTAACATTTTCATCAAATCTTATATTTCTATAATTATTATTGTAAGTATAGTATTTTTTTCAAGGCTTTCAAATTTTGAGTCTAAATCTCTTGTTTTATTTAAGAAAGCTAATGATCTGGCCCTGTATACCTTACTGCTAGGGATGAACACCGAAACTTACGTCATTTTATTTGGTGTTGATTGCTTGTAGCTTTGGCGTTGGTCTTATTGTCTTGCAATTGATTATTTTGTTAGGGCCGCCTATGGGACCTTGCCGTTCATTGGTCATACATATGATTTATTATGCATGCATGAAGTTCAATGTCATCAGGACAAATGCCCTTTGCTTTTGGCTCTTGACGTCATTGCTCCTGCTTTTCATGCCTTCTTGGCTCTTTTTTTGTGTCATTTACCATTGCGGCTTATAGATTTATAGTAATGCCTTATTTATTCTTCTTCTTAGCGTCTTCATTTGCAGCTATGCGTTCTTGATGGTCTTTTTAAGCTGCCTTGTTTTTACGTGTTTTGTATAAAATATATTGTTGGCCAAGTTATTTTGAGCGTCTGCTTCTGAAAGAATAATACGTATATTGATCATTAGTTATTGATTAATTAGCGACCATTTTGATCAACAGCACTTAGTTGACTTTTATGGAACATGAGAATTGGTCACGAGTATAGGACCTGACCTCTAGTTCATAAGTCACAAACAGATTTTCCTTGAGAAGTTGAGGATATAATAGGACAGAACCATGTCTATCCACCTTTTTATCTCGGATGTTGCTATTTGTTGCAAATTTTGCATTTGTTATTCATTGTTAGCGCACGTCCAAGTGAATTACCAGCTAGACCAGTTTTAGAAACTTGTAACTATAATTATTGAGGATCTTATGTAATGATTTACCATGTTGATGATGTGGACTTCCCTTGACATTGTCTATTGCTTAAGTGCCCATAATGAAATGACAAGAAATCTGTTGCAGTGTTGTGGCCGTTGCATGTGTATCAACAAAAGCATCCGCTCAACTTGGTCTTCCTTGGACTCTTCACAGCATCTCTGAGTCTGACTGTAGGTGTAAGCTGTGCCAACACAGATGGTTCGTGATCCTGATTTCATCTTAATGCTCATGATAGTATATTTTTGTTGAAAACGACACTTATATCTCAAAATAATCATACAGGAAAGATCGTGCTCGAAGCTTTGATTTTAACTTCAGCAGTGGTTTCATCTTTGACCGCCTACACTTTCTGGGCATCAAGGAAGGGCAAGGACTTTAGTTTCCTAGGACCCATTTGTTCACCAGCCTCGTCATTCTTCTCGTCACTAGTTTTATGCAGGTCCTCTCTCTCTCTCTCTCACACACACACACAATGCACCTTTCGAGTACTAATGCGCTGGTTTATAAAAGAAGTTATCATGTTTTAATATAATTCTGTAGTTATATTTAATGCTCTGGTTTATAAAATACAAAACAACGGTAAAAAAAAAATGTTGACCCGACTTGTTTGGACCTGCAGGTGTTCTTCCCTCTTGGACCTGCTACAAATGCCATTATTGGTGGATTTGGTGCGGTGTTGTTTTCTGGTTACATAATCTATGACACAGAAAACTTGATCAAGCGATTCACTTACGATGAATACATCTGGGCATCGGTCACTCTTTACCTTGACATATTAAACCTCTTCCTTTCGATCCTGCGGATGCTGAGACAAGGAGACAATTAGGCATCATGATGTGTGTTAAGCTTGCTTTGCTGGAATAACTCGATGAATGTTCATCTTCTATCCTTTTTTTGTCAATCTATAAAACGGTGCATATTATGAACAGCGGCTTGTAAGTATGATAACCAACGTGTGTTATGATGTAATGGAACGTAATCCTGTTTCATTTTGAAACTATTACTATTGCGAAAATGTGAGTGCAAACGGGTGTGTCAAGGTAAAATCATAACTAATCAATATTTTCAATTACCTCCAAACCCATAACAATCACACTGAAGTCTCAATCAACACCTATACTTAAGGTAGGGCTGCAAATGGATAGCACGTTGAGCGAACGTTCGACGAAAAGTTAGTTTATGTTTGTTCAAATGATAATGAACATAAACATGTACTTTTGATCATAAGTACATGAGCAGAGAGGTTGCGTTTGCTCAATTATGTTTGTGAACATCCACTCATGTATGTTCTTTTATTTTTGTTTGCTTACATTCCTTCATATTTGTTTATTCATATTTGTTCATTGAAGGTTTTTTTTTATATTTTAATATTTTATTTTTTAATTAACTACCCAAAATTTTAAACTAGAAATATTAATCATTTGAAGTTCGCCTTTCGTTAAAAACTCAATCATGTGAAACTTAGACATATGAGACATTATTTTGGGACGTTTATGATTATATCCAACTTGTGCATTTGTTTTGTGATAATTATTTTTTTAATCAGTATGTCAAGTGTTTAATCTTATATCTATTTTTCATTTTTATGTATAATGATTGGAATTAAGATTTTTTTTATTTTTTAAATAGTATATGTTCGTTTGATCTATTCAGTTTTTTGCATACATTTGCGTTTATACGTGTTTGTGGATTGTTCGTGAATTTCTTAAAGAACAAAAACAAACAAACACGAACAACTTCAATTCTTCAATAAACAAGCATAAACACAATTTTTTGTCATTTATGTGGTCATAAACAAGTTTAATGCTAAGCGGACGAACATGAACAAAGCCATGTTTAGTTATGTTCGCTTACAACCCTAATTTCAATGACCAAAAACATAACGTACGATTAAAACAAATATAATTTAGAAACAAAACTCTAATATTCATATAATTATATCTATTTTCTACTAATAATACAAGTTATGACTTCCTTTCCAATTCTTAAAATTATTATTATTATTATTATTATTATTATTATTTATTATTATTATTATTATTATTATTATTACTGCTGCTGCTGCTGCTGCTGCTGCTGCTACTACTACTACTGCTGCTACGACTGCTACCACTGCTACCACTGCTATCACTGCTACTACTGCTACCATTGCTGCCACTACTACTGCTGCTATTACTGCTACTACTGCTGCTATTACTGCTACTACTGCTACCACTGCTACCACTGCTACCACTCCTACATCTGCTACCACTGCTACTACTGCTACTACTGCTACTACTGCTACCACTGCTACCACTGCCACTACTACTACTGCTACTGCTGCTACCCCTGCTACCCTTGCTACCCCTTGCTGCTACTACTGCTACTGCTGCTACTACTGCTACCACCGCGCGGCTGTCGTGCCCGCCGTCGCCGCCGCCGCCGCCACCGCCGCCGGTGCTGGCGGTGCCGCTGGTGGTGGTGCTGCTGGTGGTGGTGGTGGTGGTGGTGCTACTACTACTACTGCTGCTGCTGCTACTACTACTACTGCTGCTGCTGCTACTACTACTACTAATGCTACTACTACTGCTGCTACTACTATTACTACTACTATAACAATTATTATTATTATTCATAATACTAAAATAATAAATTTATGTTTCTCTTTACATTTGCTAATGCTTTTTGTGTTAAATATGATATCACCATATTTTATTTAGACTTAACCCGCAAACAATCTAAACCCTCATCCAATCCTTTTATTAAACTTCATACATCAATTTACCTTTATATTTTTTAATAAAAAATATTTTTTTAACCTTTCCATATAAATACATTAATCTTTTAACTTTTAAGAATGGTGTTTTAAACCCCGTTAACTGGATCCAAGTATAACCTAAGTTGCGCAAATAAAACAAAAAAGCCCAAAATTAAAAGGAATAAAAAAACAAACACAAACAAATTCAGTTTTTTAGCGAAATAAATATGAGCAAGACTTTTCGTTTGTTTATGCGTTCATAAACAAGTTTAATGATAAACGAATGAATATGTACAGTGTTTCATTCAGTCTAGTTCATTTGCAACCCTGACTTCAAGGATAAAAAGTGTTACCTGAGTGACCACCAAAAGACAAAAATTTTAAATCAAAACCTTAGTATCCATGTAATCAACAATCTTACTACAAGAGTATCAAGAAAGTAACACAAGTTAAGCCTTTTTTTCAACTACTCATAATAATCTTATTATTATTACTACTACTAGTATTAACAAGACAAGTCTACTCTAATAAAACAAATAACTATCAGTCATATGATTATTTTTAATATGTGCACGTCATCTCCAACTATAATTGTCGATGTGTTACCTTTTAGTAAAAATTTCGAGTTTAAAAATGTTTCCTTAATATCTCTTTGATAGCATTTTATTAAAAATATTTAATAATACTTAATTTAGTTAAAATATAGTTTAATTTATAGCTAAATATTATTAAAACTAATATATTTTAAAAAAATATATAATAAGGCTTATGCATATTTATGAATAATAAAATATTCTGTTTATACCTTAAATATGTTTATTATATATAATAATTTTATTGATATGTTATCGATAACATATAGTAGCTTATACATACATACACATATAATATATATATCTATTATATAATTTTTTATTTAAACTCGTGTAACACACGAGTATCTAAACTAGTAATATTAATAAGAAAGGATTTACAACTTTTATTTACATTTACTAATGCTTTTTGTCATAAATACAATATTAAAAGATCTTATTCCGACTTAACGCGCAAACAATCTAAACCCTAACAAATCCTTTTATTAAACCTCATACATTATCATAAGCTCTTATTTTTTTTAACTTTAATAAAACCCTTTTAACCTGTCTAATCTTTCAACTTTGAAAATCCCTTTATACTTGGACCCAAGCGGAACCTAAGTTGAGCAAATAAAGCCCAAAACACATATTTTAAAAAAAATGAAAAAATAAAGAAAATGAACACAAAAACCACAAAACACCCCCACTCTTTAATACTTCATTCTGTAATCATCTCAAATTATAACAAAAACCAAAACAAATTTAACAAATTTCCGAAATCAGAAATCAGAAATCAAATTTACGATCATCACCGCCGATTGATTCATCTCTTTGCAGATTTTCCGGCGAACACTCATCTTCAAACACCCACCGGAGTTCACGCTCATATAACCGTCATTACATACACACACATACGTGAATTGTTCTTTTGATCACACACAAGGTTCATCGACGGTTTACGACCAGTTTGAACCCATTTTTTCATTGGTTTTCTAGGGTTCTTAAGTTGTTATTTTGCTATATTCTGTTATTGATATAGTAGTTTCTAGTAATGTGTGTTGTGTGATCAGTTATGCTGGATTTTAGGATAGTGGGCTAGGGTTTGGGGTCATTTTGAGGTTAGGGTTTGGTTTTGGGTGGAGATGGTGTTGGAGAGTGAGCTTGAAGAAGGAGAGGCTCGTGTTGACGAGATTGACGAGGATGTTGACCCTGATACAGCTCTTTCTTACATTGTAAGAGTTTTGTCCTCTGTTGTTGTTGTGACAGTTTAGTTTTTTGGTTGATTGGATTAATGGGTTGTTCTTGTGTTGTTGAATATGGGAATTGGGAATTGGGAAGTTTGTGGTGATGGTTGGAGTAAGAAGTTTGTGATGCTTGATGAATGATTAATGGAGTTATATTTGGTTCTTTATGTGTTGTTATTGGGATATACCAAACTGCTTTGGTAAGGCTATTGGAAAAACTAAAGAAAAGAATCTGCATTGTTGATTGGGTTTGTGATTGTTGTCATTGTTGGTGGTCTATTGTAATTTCACATTCTTAACTGTTTGTGATTCACTGAATTGAGAATTATGGACAGTGGAACTATAACTTTGAGCACTATTTCTAACCAGGAAAATAATTATAATTAGATTTTGACTTGAATTTAAGTTGTGGATATTTTATTTGCAAAATGTAAATGTAAAGCACCCATAAACTTGAGTTTTACTGCACACTCTTCAAATCTGTTTGAGTGTGTTTTCTTTGAAGATGCATTTGGTTTCCTTGGATAATTCATGGTTCGAATGCAGTTGTTTCTTTGCATGCGTTATTCTTCTTATCCAAATTTACTGCACTCGGGAATTAGTGGTCACATGGAAAGCACCATTGTTCATCTTATTTGTTCACTTTGAGTTCAAGTGTTAGTTTACTATTCAGGTTACTGATACAGTTTCACTGCATCAAATATGACAATCCTCTTTAAACGTAAGGACACAAAGGAAAATGGTCATGGGATCTGTATGAAACTTAGCTTGATCTTTATAAACTTCCATGTGCAACTATCATGCGCCATATTTTTATTTCATAATTATTATAACGTTCATGTTTCTGTTTCTTTTAGGATGACAGACTTCAATATGTACTGGGTCATCTTCGGAAAGATTTTGAACACGAGATGTCTGCAGAACAATTGGGTAAGCCACCCATGATAATATTTTCTATCTGAAAACTGATGGGACACCTTATATAAATAGTTTCATGACAGGGCCCAAATATGGTGGGTATGGGTCCTTTTTACCCGCACATAAGCATCGTCCCACAGTACATTCTCACAGGAAGGCTTTGAGTTCCAACAAACCAAGTTTACCTAATAATTTTCATTTGGAGGTATACAAGTTGCTATCATTTTCTATTTATTTTGATTACATGGAAATTGTGCTTTTTTGTTGACAATTGTGGATTGTGTTACCATTTAGGGTGCTCCTGCTTCCCTAAATCCAGTTACACCAGTAGACCATGAAGATGTACTTGTTGATCAAAATGTTATATCTGTTGATAACATGGCAAGCAAAGATACATCTTTACTGCATGGTGAAATGTTTCTATCAAAAAATGAAACCACAGCTGGTAAACTTGTAAATCCAACTGAACAAAGGTCACTAAAGGTACGAATTAAGGTCGGTTCTTATAACCCTGCAATTAAAAATGATGAAATTTATGGTGGTCTTGGACTTCTTACTCCGTCTACTTCAACGAGCAACAATCATGAGGATAGTGGTGACCCTCCGATTGAATCTCATGACATCCTTTCAGATTCTCCGGGTAGCATACTACGTGTAGGTTTAGTCATTTTCATCTTACTCTTGTTTCGTTATATTTATATGATTATATCTGTTAATTTCTCTTTTCTGTTACCACATTGTAGGATATGAGTTCGATCTTTGTCCCTGGAAACCGCCTGCTCTCACCATTAAATGATAGTTTAATTTGCATAAAAAATAAGGCGATGTCTTTGATCACGGGGACAATAGCAAGTATTTCCATTGTTGGTGATTCATCATCTATTCTTGGAGAAGTGAAGCAAATGGAAGGAAAGGAAGTAAGTTCACCAGACAAAAATGCAGGTTTTGAGGGTGACAAGGCTCCACATATAGTAAAAGGTATGGAAACAGAATCCATTGACTGTAAACAGGAGTTGATAAATGATTTCAAAGTCGAATCGTCATTCAATTCTATAACATCTGCAGCAAATCGAGCAACTAAGAAAGCTGTACCTCTCAAGATCAGAGAAACAAAAAAGGAATTGATGAAAGACCAATTGTTATGCTCTGATTTTACAAGCAACGAATTAGATGAAAGCAATGAGCAGAAAAATGTCAAAAAGCTTTCACTTGACTCAAAGGGAATTAGACTGGTCGTTTGTAAAAATGATCCTGGTGCTATTAAACATGACACAGATCGTTTTCATAACAAAGTTGCTGTTAAAGCTATCAACTGTGAACCACATGAAGTAGAAATATCTAACAATACAGTGAACCGGCCATTTGAAAGAACAAATAAGTTAAAGGGCATTCACAGAAAGGAGAACTTGAGGTCTACTCTCTCTGGAGCAATGAAAGACAAGAAAAGTGCTATAAAAGATATCGTGAAGGTACGTAATAGCTATAAAGATATACTTGACACTGACAGTGGAGCAATAAAAGTGGAAAATGTTGAGAGAAATACAACTCCTGCTGAGGTGGTGGTCCCTCAGCAAACAGTAGTGGGACCTGCTGCCCCTCCAGATAATTGGGTAGGATGTGATCGTTGTGAGAAGTGGCGCCTCCTGCCAATTGGTATTGAGCCTGATAGTCTGCCTGACAAATGGCTTTGTAGCATGTCAACATGGCTGTGAGTTCTTTTCTATTGTTCTTTATGTTGTATTTCTATCTCTTTCTGAAAGACATTACTTTTTTTTTTGTGTAGGCCTGGAAGGAATCATTGTGATATTGGTGAGGATGAAACCACAAGGGCGGTTCAGGAAATGAACCTTCAGTTAATTTCTCAGAATCAAGACAGCCTTCAATACAATGGCAGTAGGGGTAACATTGGGAATTTTGACAATAAAAACTCAAATGTTTATCCAGGGACCATGGCCAATAAATATGGAAAGAGCAAGTCTAGACCACCCCAAGCTACCAGATTAAGTTTGATTGAAACATCACATTCATCAATGGATGTTCAGCAGCATAATAGTCAGAAAAGAAAAAATTTGAGCAAAACAAAGCAGTTGTTGATTGAGGAAAAAGGTATATGTATGTGTTGCTAATGTGATAATGATGTCAACGTACTAATTTATCGCTTTGATATATGTTTCCAGGTGATGTGAAGCCTAAAAAGTTGAAAAACAAGACGCTTTTTGAGCAGTACGAAACTGTAACTTCAAAAAAGATCAAAATTGAAAGTGAGCAGCTAAACTCTAGCAATGGAATTCACCGGCCCAAGGACGGATTGGTAGTGTCTGCCAAAACACAGGCTGAAAATAATATATTGGATAAAAAGGTGGAAAGTCATGCAAAAAAGAGGAAATTGAAAGACGGGAAGAAAGTCAACAGCATGCAAGCACATTGGAAAATAGTGAAAATGAAATAAAAAGGACAGAGAAGAGATTAAAGACAGAGGTAAAGGAGTCTAGTGATGACAGATGTTTAAATAAAGGAAAAACAATGAAAATAAAATTATCCACTAGTAAAGAGAATTCAGTCAACACAAATCATGAGAAAAATCAGCAGCATGGATATAAAATTACTTGTAAAAAGGGTTTGGAATCTGAACGATTGTTGCTCGCTGCAACTTCAAGTTCTTCAATAGTTTCTGGTTCTTCTAAAAGGTATAGCTTGCAAGAAAGAAAAAGGTCACCGGTAGGGTCAGCTTTGTCATCTCCTACTAGGGCTCTTAATATGAACAAGATTTCACCTGCTGTTGGAAAAACTATTTCAAGGAAAGTTCATGTTAGGACTGAAATTTCAAGAGAGGACATTGATGCAAGTCAAATAATTGGTGACAAAATTGGCTTAAAACATAAAGAAACCTCAAGTAATAGAAATAGTCATAATTTAGAACTTACAACAGACGCTAGTAGTGCTATCGATAAACATGAAAGATCTCATCTCCAAAGAGTAAAGGTAAAGGTGTCTGATTCGGTGACCAGTCAATCTAAGAAATTGAGAAGGGTTGACATGGATGTTAGTGCTGAGATCTTTAATGATTGTAAGATTGCTGGCAAGAAGCATGCTGGATCTGAAGCAAGCATGAGTGATATGGGCAGGCCAGAAATGAACCCAACTGTAAAAAAGAATTTAAAAAAGGTTTCTGTGGGTGACATATCAAAGATAAGGGACTCAAACGAGGTAGAGCAGGTACAAGCATTTGATCGCTCTGGTCAAAATCGGTTGAAGGTTATGAAACAAGCTGGAGTTGCTGCTAATCAGAATGCTAATAGTCTTGTGACTGATTGTGGTACCTTGAAAAATCTGAGTGTTATAAGCTTCTTGAAGGACTTCGTATCTAGTCCAAGTGAAACTGCTTTGACAGCCTTCAAAAGAGCTGAGGAGTCGAAGGACTATGCTGACCGGCTAAAGGTTTGTATATTTTTTGCTTCATTTTAAATTACATGTCAGGTTCTAACAGTATTTTAACTTGTGCAGATTTCTGGATTTGATTATGAGTGTAACAATGCATACTTTGACTCGGCTTTGAAATTTCTTTGTGCTGCTTCTCTTCTAGAGGCCTGCAATGCTGACATAAGCAAATCAAAAGGAGTGGATACAATCGATGTTTACACCACTTCTGCAAAACTTTCTGAGTAAAACCTAAATGCTTTATTATTATCATCTATATTTTTCACTTTTTTTAGTTCATAATCATGATGTCACAAATAACATTGTTTAAATACTCTACCTCCTGAGTTTTATAAAACAACTTGCAGAATTTGTGCCCAAGAATATGAGAAACGAAAAGAAATGGTTGCTTCAGCACTGGCATATAAATGTATGGAAGTTGCGTGTATGAGGATAGTCTATTGCAAAAATTTGCTGACCAGGCAAGATTTGCAAAAAGACTTGCAAACGAGTACGCAAATGGTTACTCAAGGTATCTCCATATCATCTTTTTATTTACCAGAGATCTAAGTATGGGAAAATTTTGACTAATATTCTTATTTGGGATAACGGTTCCTTTGTTATTATTATTATTATAACTTTATATTGGATTTTTTGACGATGCAGGTGAGTCACCATCATCTTCTGCGTCTGATGTTGATAACTTAAACAATCAAGCAACAATGGATAAACCATGTTGTCTATGAGCATTGCACATCATAAAAAACATATAGTTGTTAGAAATCAAGCCAACTTTACGAGTCTGCTTGATCTTGTAAGCTCATACTCCCTAAATACATTCAAATATTATATTCTACAACCAGTTTTATTAATATTGATTATTTGCTTTTGTTACTACTAAATTTGCAGACAAATGATGCAAGTCTTGCAATGGAAGCTTCTATGAAATCACGGAATGCTTACAAGTCTGCTTGTGCAGGTCTAGAAGCTCAGAACAAAGAGATGATTATCACAATCAAACGGGTTATTAACTTCAGTTTTCAAGATGTGAAAGAATTTGTGTGTTTGGTACAAAATGCACGCGAGGCTGTAAATCGTCAAGGCAACAAGAGGCAGTGATCGACAGCAAAGCTGTAAATAACATTTTGCCATCATTTTTGACCTATATATACATAGCAAACAGGATGAAGATCTGGATCAGAGTATAGAAAAAGTATTAATCAATTTTGACCGTTGACCCTTTTAGCAGTTTATGGTGATGTTGGGTATATGAGACGAGAAGATGGAAATGCTTTATTGTAGGATATTGATGTTATAACTTCATACATCAACTTGCTGTTAGTGATTTGGAATGAAACACCATTTCATTATAGATTTTTTAGTCTGCTTTTCAACTTGACAAAAAGACCTTTGGTCTAGTGACACTGGTGTTTTGAAATTTGAAATCAGGTGTTGTTTGTGTGGGTGGGGTTGTTTTTGTTTGAGCCGGTTTAAGTTTTGTATCAAAATGTATATGTTAGGAGTTTTTAAGATTTTAAAACGTCCCATTTGATAGATTCTTTCAGTCGATGTTGTTAATATAAAGTGCTTTTAGGTGTTGTATAAAAGCTTTAATACTTCTTATAATCAATGTGTATAAATGTTCTCAAATGACTTCATTTGTTTTTATAAATGTTGATGTTTATAAGAGCTCTATTGTTTTTTAAAACTTAGTTTTAATGATTAGTATGACTTACATTATCTTTCATGTCGTAAGTAAAATCATTTTGCATATATCTTTTATTCTTTGTCTATGCTTGTTTATTCTCAACTTTGTTAGATTTCTAAGTACTATTTTGATTTGGCTTGAAAATCGAACTTATTTAATTCTCTCAAACATGGAATGATCAATTCACTGATAGACTGTCTGGTGACAAAACGTTGCATTGATCTTGTGTTCCATGTTATGTTATATTTTGATATTGTTTCTGATCACGTGTTTTTCACGTGACTTAGAGTTAGTTCAAAGTTAGTTTAAAGTTAGTTTAGTTATTTAAAGGTTAGTTAGTAGTTTGTTGATGTATTAATACTTCTTTCTTTGCTTCCGAGTTAATAAATTCAATCATTTTCACATTTCAATTCTGATGGTATCAGAGCTTTAGCTCCGATCCTTTTCCGTTCATCTTCTCCAATCTTTTCCGATCATCTTCCGATCAAATTTTCGATTCGATTTATTGTTTTCGTTCACATCGATGGCGACTACTGCTTCGATGTCATCTTCATCATCCTCATCAATTTCTTCCAATACATCATTCGATTCTTCAAATCCTCTTTATCTACATCCATCTGATCATCCAGGAATGTTTCTAGTTTCTAAATCATTTGATGGATCTGGTTTTGGTGCATGGAAAAGAGCAATGTCAATTGCTTTATCTGCTAAGAACAAATTAGGTTTTGTTGATGGAACTACTCTTTCTCCTACGGATCCAAATCAACTTCATGTTTGGAAACGATGCAATGACATGGTTATCTCATGGATTCTCAACACTTTATCTCCAGATATCAGTGAAAGTGTTCTTTATACGGATACTGCATCTGCTCTTTGGAAAGAGTTGAATGATCGGTATGGTCAATCTAATGGTGCAAAATTATATCAATTACAGAAGAGTATCCGTCAGATGGTTCAAGAATATGATGATATTGCTTCTTATTTCACCAAACTAAAATGAAGTTGGGATGAGTTGAACACTTTAAATAGTGTTGTTACTTGTACTTGTGGATCTGCTGCTATAGTGTTAAAAAGAGAAGCTGATCAGAGGATAATTCAATTCTTAATGGGACTCAATTCTACTTATGATACTGTTAGAGGTAATATTCTGATGATGAAACCTCTTCCTTCTCTTAATGAAGCTTATGCATTGTTAATTCAAGATGAAAAACAAAGAGAGATACATGCGAGTACTCAGTTTGTTCATGATACTGCTGCAATGAATGTGAATTCTCACAAGTACAATAGTACTAAGAATGTTGTTTGTACACATTGCAACAAACAAGGACATGTAGCTGCTAAATGTTATAGACTTATTGGCTTTCCTAAGGATTTCAAGTTTACCAAAGCCAAGAAGTTAGCTGCTAATGCATTTACTGCACAACATGACAATGTTGATTCCACTGAGTCTCCTTCATCTACCAATCACACCTTCACATCATCTCAGTATCATGATTTACTTCAGCTCTTGCAGAAAAATACTATTGTAAATGACAAATCTGGATCATCTTCGAATACATCTAATACCATCAACTATGCAAATTTTGCAGGTATTATGAGATGTGATTCTTTGACCTCAAATTCAAAATGGATAATTGACACAGGTGCTAGTAATCATATGTGTTTTGATGACACATTATTTTCTGATATTCATGAAGTTCCTAAACCAATTCTTATCTTTCTACCTAATGGTCATTCTCTTAAAGTCACTAAAGTTGGTACTATTCAGTTTAATGAGAATTTTTCTCTTTCACATGTCCTCTTAGTACCTAAATTCAAACATAATCTGTTATCAGTTCCAAGGTTATGTCATGATACAAATGGACTGATTTATTTTTCTGCAACATCTTGTCTATTGCAGGCCCCTTCTCTGAAGAGGCCAGTGGTACTTGGTAAACTTCTCAATGAACTCTACATGTTGCACAATTCAAAGCACAATTCATCTGCTCAATTGTTTTTCAATTCTATTGTTTCATGTAATAATGTCATTGACAATAACACTTGGCACTATAGACTTGGTCATTTGCCTCTTTATAGGCTGAGACAGTTACCCATTTTTGGTCCTATGACTAATGATTCCATTCAATCTTGTGCAATTTGCCCTAAAGCTAGGCAACATTGTCTTCCTTTTCCTGTTAGTAAAACTACAACAACAAAACCATTTGATCTTGTTCATATTGACATATGGGGACCATATAATACTGCTACATATAATGGTTTTAGATACTTTCTCACCATTGTAGATGATTTTAGTAGAAACACATGGACTCATTTGTTTACTACTAAGTCTAATGCTTTTGCGATCCTTCAAGGTTTTGTTGAAATAGTTTCTACTCAATTTGCATCTAAAATAAAATGCATTAGATCTGATAATGCTTTTGAGCTGGGAACAGGTACTAAGCAGATTGCTTATCTTTTAAGTAAAGGAATTCTTCATCAAACTTGTTGTGTTGGAATACCTCAACAAAATGGTATTGTTGAACGAAAACACAAGCATCTTTTAGAGACTGCCAGAGCTTTATTGTTTCAATCCAAACTTCCAATTTCTTTTTGGGGTGATTGTGTACTTACTGCCACTCATCTTATAAATCTGTTTCCTACTTGATGTATTGCAAAATACATCGATTTTCTATGCACATTTTATTCGTTTTTCGAATCGTTTAGCTTAGATTTCGTCTCATTTTTAGTTTGTTACTTAGTATTTCGTGTTTGTGTAGGTTTTGAGTAAAAGAAGGTGGAAATATGCTTAATTGAAGAAAACTATGGTTCGGGTGCGTTGCGGGCGACAGATGAGTCAACAGAAAAGAAGAAAAACATTTTGGAAAAATACCCCCCTCTCGCGTCGCGCGACGGGGAATTGGGTTTTCTGTCGCGCAGCGCGAGGGCCTTCAGAAGTTCAGTTTATTTACAAAAATGCCACCGCGTCAGATTTCAAGAAATTAACCCCCTAGCGCTGCGCGACGGGGAAATTGATTTTCCCTCGCGCGACGCGAGGGCCCCTCAGACGTGAAAAACATGTTTAAGTGTTGTTTAAGTCGTTTTTGGAACCCTAATTACGATTGAACAACTTGGAGCGGCTGAAGACGAAAGAGAGAGGCGATTTTGAGCATATTGGAGTCATTGGAGCAAAGAATTGAAGCTAGGATCATCACGTTCTTGATTTCGGGTTCTAATCACTTTCGTTATTGTTTGATTACTTGAACATGATGTATAACTTGATTGAATCTGAGTTTTGTCACTGTTTTGATCTGATTATGAGTAGCTAAGACTTTATACACTATCTAGAATGATGATTAGTTGATGATTGTGGATGTTTGAATGGTTGAATTGATGAATGGTTGATATTATTGTAAAAGACTTGATTTTGGTTGAATTGAATGAGTATTATGTATTGATTTCTATTCTTGAATGCATGTTTATCCTATATGATTAGCCTATGAATGTCTTTCAATTGTGGTTATCATATCTAGCACGTGACTTGGTGTTTGTGGTTTACTAGGGATTTTGCTAGACGTAGTAAAGTCTTAGGATTGCATGTGTAATTGGATAAGAAATCAATGTGTATCTTAACTGGAAATTGGAAGATAAAGGTTAGTTGATTGATCTTGGTTATTAGATTCTAGGTTAATTGATAACTGGTAAGCAGTTCAAATCTGGTAATTTGATAATCTTGTTATCATGTTTAATTAGACCATAATCAAGTCACCTCTTGCATGCTAAATGTTTGTGGTATGTTAGACTACTTTGTCCAACACCTATCTGGTACTTTAATATCGCTTAGTTAACTGGAAGGAAAACTTAGCCGTTGGTAAGCATAACACATGTCTTTAGGGGTCATTTTGGTCACACCCGGTGAATGGTCTGGGATCCACTAAGTCTTCCTCAGGATATGTATCTTTAGAAAACCAACCCATTCATAATTCTGAACCATTCTTACATTCATGCATCTCAACTAGGATTCTATCTAGATAGTGTTATCTTCAATTAATCAGTAACTTTAAATCAGTCATCTCTGTGTTCATTTCTGCACTTCTTAGTTCATTTCTTTTAATTATTAATTTTAGTCTTTAGTTGCTAATTGAAAACCCCCCAATCTTATAATTAATTGTTATTCCTTTAGTTGAATCTAGGTTTTTCTATTTCTAGTGTCTCGTGGGTTCGATTCCCGTTCTTCCTTAATCTGTTCTACACGCGATAGGTACACTTGCCTATTTTGTGTTCTAGGTCTAGGTCGTTTAGGGTAAAATTTGAGTGTCTCGTTTAAGTCTAGGTTAGTTAATTTAGTTTATTTTTATAGACCGTTTAAGCACATCAAGTTTTTGGCGCCGTTGCCGGGGACACTTGGCAATAGCGAGTCTAGTTTCCTTTAGGATAAACAATAGTTTTAATTTCTTTTTCTTTTTAAGAGTCTTTAGTTCATTTCTTTTAGTTCATCTTTCTAAATCTTTCCATTCTTTCTTTCAGTGCATGCCACACACTAGGTCAAAAGGACCACCTGAGTTTTCTGGATTTCTGAACCTGAGAGGGAGTATCACGAGAGGTACATCGCACTTCGTGAGCGTTTGGTAGCCATTCTACACAGTAAGGTACGTCCAATTTCTTTTTCTGATTCAACTGCAATGGGCGACAATCCCCCTCCTCCTAGGCGCACTGTCCATCAGCGAGCTAGTGATGGCATCACAGGTGGTAGGTCTGCTATCACCTGTCCTAATGTCGATGCTGCCAACAATTGGCAAATTCCTTCTTATGTGATGTCCACCATCACTAACGCCACCCAGTTCCATGGACTGGCTGATGAGGATGCACCAGGACACGTGTCACGTTTTATTCGTATCTGCGATACGTTTAACATCCATGGTGCAACGAAAGAGGCGATCTACCTTCGTCTCTTCCCTTTTACTCTGCAGGCTCGAGCTAACACTTGGCTTGAGACTCAACCCTAGGATTCCATCACTACATGGGAGGATCTGAAGGATAAGTTTCTCAAGAAATATTATCCTCCTTCCAGAGCTGCCAGACTTAGGGAACAAATTCACTCTTTCAAAATGGATCCTGATGAGCCCTATCACATGGCGTGGGAGAGATTCAGCAACCTGCGCAGCCGTTGCCCCCAGCACGGTTTGACTGATTGGGCACTCATTGAGAAGTTCTATAATGGTCTCACTTATTCCACTCAACAAATGTTCAACACTGCAGCAGGAGGTCACATCATGGAGAAGAAGACTGCAGAAGAGTGTGAGGAGATGTTTGAGAGCTTTGCACTTGCTGGGCAGCAAAGTCCACATTCCAGGAATTCCATTCCTGAGACTAGAGCCCCCGTGACCTCGAGGGGTGTTCATCAGGTCACTACTGATACTAGCATGGCAGCTGCTCTTGAGGCCCTCAGAAAAGATATAAAAAATCTGCAGATGAGTGTGAACAAATGTGAGATGTGCAGAGGAGGACATGACACCATAGACTGCCCGTTGGTGGCACAGGAGCAGGTAGATTTTATTAGTGGTCAGGGAAGAGGAGCTGGTGGTGCATACGGGTGGAGAGGACCCCTAACTTCGGTTGGAGATCAGGAGGAAATCCACGGGGTTTCAGCAGAGGCAGCACACTCAGCCTGCTGGAGGTGATATAGGTAGTAGTTCAGGTAGTAGTAGGGATGGAATGAAGAAGATAGAGGATTTGTTGATGAACCAGTCACAGATGCTGAACCAGTTGGTTACTCGAGATCAGGTTACACAGAAGCGTCTGGATGAGCATGATATTCTTCTTAAGAATCAGCAATCCGCTTTCTTAGATTTGCAGCGTGTCGTAGGTGAGGTTTCTAAGAAGTTAGATCAGAACCCGATAGGTCCTCTCCCCGCTAACACTTACACACACCCGAATGCACATGCGAAGGCCGTGACTACTCGTAGTGGCAGAGGAGGAGAGAAGGAAGTGACACCACCTGAAGATGTAGAGGTGATGGATGAAGAGATTGAGATGGAGACTCCCGGGGGGACGCAAAAGAGGGTAATCCCAGCAAGTACCGCGTCGAACGAAGAGTCTGTTGAGAAGAAGAAAGAGTCGATTGAGAAGAAGATTCACGAGGTAGATTTGACTCGAGTCCCGTATCCTGAGCGTCTGAAGCATCAAAAATATGCTAAGGATTATGGGCATTTCTTAGAGCTGTTTAAGCAACTTAAGGTCAATCTTCCGTTTATCGAGGCCCTCCAGTATATGCCTAAATATGCTAATTTCTTAAGGATCTTCTTACCAATAAGAAGAAACTGGAGGATCTATCTTCTGTCTCTCTTAGCGCGCATTGCTCTGCGGTGGTTCAAAGTAAGCTACCGGAGAAATTAGCAGATCCGGGTATATTCACTATCCCGTGTTTGTTTGTAGTTCTACTGTGAACCACGCGTTGGCTGATCTTGGGGCTAGCATCAATTTGATGCCATATTCTCTCTATCAGAAGCTAGACCTTGGAGATCCGACTCCAACGCGCATGAGTATCTCTTTGGCAGATCGATCTGTCAAATATCCACGGGGCATTGTGGAGAATCTGTTGGTGAAGGTTGATAAGTTCGTGTTCCCCGTGGATTTCGTTATTCTTGACATGGAGGCTGACGATCAGGTCCCACTCATTTTGGGGCGCCCCTTTTTGAGAACCGCAAAGGCATTGATCGATGTTTATGACGGTCAGATTACACTTCGTGTAGGGGATGAGGCTGTCACCTTTGATGTCATAGGATGACATTGTGGAGCAGACCTGCTGCCTTCACACGAGTTAGATGAGGAGGACCCGGTAGTTGAGGATGAGGTCTTCCCAAAAGCGAGCCAGTTGAGCATTCTGAGTCGCTCGCTGCTGTTGATGTTCCCGAGAGAGAGAGAGAATCCCTCGGTTGAAGAACCACACCCCTTGAGCTCAAGGAGCTCCCCTCTCACTTAGAGTATGCTTTCTTGGGTGGTGAGAAATCATTTCCCGTCATTATCTCTTCCCATTTGACGGATGTTGAGAAGGAGAGGTTGATAGATGTGCTCAAGGCACATAGAGAGGCTATTGCGTGGCGACTTAGTGATATTAAGGGTATCCACCCTTCATTTGTACGCATGATGCGGTGTGAAAGTATATATATATTTGATAAAGAATTTTCGCACAGATTCAGTTTTAAATGTTGTTACTATTACTAACTACACACACAAAAGGCAAGTGCACCTATCGTGAGGTAATATAGTGATGGTAAGAACCGAGTATCAATCCGTGGACACACTAAGACTACTCAACAATCCTTGTAATTGACTATCGATTTTTGTTTAAGAGAATGATGAATTGACTTGATATAAATTAGGGTTTTAAACTAACGATAAAAATAAGAAATAGTAAAACAAGTTGAAACTTTTGATTTAGAATCAAGGGATAAAGGCTATCATCCTAACTTGGACTACACTTATGTAATTGTGATGAAGTGGTGGTGTGATTAAAGATATTGATTAAAGTAATTGTGTTAACGTTTATAAAGATGAGCTGGCGCGATTTCTCGTCTATCCTCCGTAGTGACCAAGACCAACACAGGCTGAGATTTACTGCTTAGGTCAAGGCCCTAGTGATGTAGGTAAATCTTTTGTGTCCTTTTCGACATACGATTTCTGAAAACATAACTTAATGTAAGAAAAGAGTTGATCAAGTTCTATTCTAACATACCATTAATTTTAGAAAACCATAACAATTACTGTAGATTTCTCAGACTAATAAAAGGAACCCGTAAATGATCAGAAAGTTAAGATCTTATGATTTCTAATAACCATCTCTAGTTAATTAGCCATAGTTGTTATGAATAAAAGTTGATCATACGTTTTTCAACCGTGTATGACAATCACAATTACAAACCATAAACTTATAACCCCCCGTTCAAATGTAGGTGCTACCCATCGAAAGTTTTCCCAAGACCACCATAACATTACACAATATTTATCACACCATTAATTCATCACAATTACATAAGTTTCATCCAAGTAGGATGATAATATGAGTTTAGCTCATGACGAGCTGTAATGTAACAAACAACATAGAAGATAGATATGGATTCATTGATAAAATAGAACAATCAAACCATGATCCACAATGGATGGTGTTTAGACAATCCCGAGCTTCTTCCAAGTGTTGTATACACCTCCCGAGCCTCCAAATGATCTTCAAAGTGTGATTCCCGAGAATTCTGCAGAGTGTCACTTCCACCAAAAGCTTTTTTCAAATGAAGAGCTTGGACCTCTATTTATAGGCTTCCCGGAGTGCTTAAGCACGGCCCCGTGACAAAAAGGCACGGCCCCGTGCTAGTACAATGCTTACGAAAGTTGGTCGGTTCGTACGTGCAGGAGCTGTCGGGCACGACCCCGTGACAAAATAGGCACGGCCCCGTGAAAGGGGGAATCACGGCCCCGTGTCCATATGGGGCACGGCCCCGTGATCACTTTTGGGGACAGTACTTTTGTCCTGTCAGATGTCCAAACACGGGGGTGTGTCAAATTAGCACGGGGGCGTGTTTCAGGCAAGGCATGGGGCGTGCTTAATGAGGCATGGCCCCCTGCTTGGAGCTTTAAGCTTGGATTTCTTCAATTTCTTGTCCATTATGCTCCTTTTGTCCATCTTGCCCTTCACAACACCTGAAAACACAATTAAAAGATTTTAAGTACATAATCACCATATTTCGGGAGGAATCAAGGAATAAATGATGTGCTTTTGATAGTGTTTATATGTGTAATTTGGAGCACATCAAATATCCCCACACTTAAACTTTGCTTGTCCTCAAGCAAATCACTTAAAATGACAACTCCACCAAAACCAAATAAAACAAAGATAAATATGTCTTTCGGAAATATGCAAGTAAAAATTATTTCATCCAAATGCAAACATTTTAAGCATATATAGAATGATATCCTAGCAAGCAATGGGATTGTTAGTAAAGATTATAATCATGCAAAGTCCACACTCCTCACAAAATACTCTCACGCTCGGCTGAATATATGAAATCATACATAAGATGAAGTATGACTAATACGCTCAATTGCCTAGCATGAATACGTGTGGAATCATAAGCTTGCTAAGGGATCAATTCTCCACCTACTTAGATATTTACTTGCATAAATCATTAGGTCTTTTGATGGGTTGTAACTTGGCTCGGGCTCGGGTGTGGAGTGTTTGGAAAGAGTGGCTAAATGCTAAAGACGACGGTCTTGGTTTATTTTTCTAACATAAACTACAAGGAAAGCAGTAAAGAGTTCCCTATACAATACTTTAAGCTAGAAGGGATATGCTAACTTGAGGACTCGTTTAAGGTCAGATTGTCAAGACCGTATTTTGCTTTTAGAAACCTTACTTCATCCTTTACCCGAAGATACACAAAACTATCCTTTCGTAAGGATCGTTCGGCTTGAAGCCTAATAGCACCCAATCGGATAGTTCTGTGTATTCGTATTGGGATTCAGTTTGGTTCTTTTTGCATTTTCCATCGTGTGACCAATTTCCACAATTCGGGCATCTTTCGTATCTTTTTGCCCGTCTCTTTATGGCGCTTTTTGAAATTCCACAAAATGGCGGAACTTGTTCCTTTTTTCGCCATTTCTTTCTTGCGTCGTACGTGAGGTTTAAATTTGTTCGCGGATTTCCGGGGAAGTCCCGGTTTTGCGTGATGAAGGCAACAAAGCAATTAAAATCAAAAGAATGCATTCCAGTTCTTTTAGGTCTGCCGGTAAAAGACCAATTTTTTTTTTTTTTCTCTTTTTTTCTTTTCTTTTTCTTTTCTTTTTTTTTTTTTAAATAAACCAAAATCGTGTCTTTAACGAAAAATAGGTTTTGTTGAAGGCTTTTTGGTTGAGTGACTTGGTGATTCGGGTGATAAAAAAAAAAATGTTTAGGCTCAACGGGGCTAACTGGGTTGACGTTCGGGAAAGGAAGATTAAAAGAAAATGGTTGTGGCTTGAATGGTTAAGGGCTTCCTAATGCCTAACTCATTTTTATGCAGAAAATACTAATTAAGGTCTTGAAATGTATACCCAAAGCAAGTTCTAATCACACGTATCATGAGGTACTCTCAATTGAATCCAGAATGAAAGTAAAATTGCAAATATTTCAAATATTTGCAAAAGCTATTCAGGGCTCAAAAATAAACTCACAAATGGATGGAATTGGGTAAAAGTGTTTCATTTTGCATGATTACATATGTTTACTTGATTATTGCTTTTAAGGATATCACAAAAAATATTTTCAATTTTTATTTGGATTTCTTTTATTTACTTATTTATTTCCCGAAAACGTATATTTATAATTTGGATTATTAAAAAAAATTGTTTAAATTTTTGGCTTCGTGTCACAAAAATTGATGGTTAAGTGATTTGGTAAAAATTTTCAATTTGGACCTAATCTTAGCAAAGTATTAAGTATGTGTCTCGATTAATCCATCCCCACACTTAAAATTCACATTGTCCCCAATGTGATAGATAATTAAAACAAGGTATGGAAACGAGATACTCCCCAAAATATTATGAAGTTGACTTGTATCTTTGCTTGCGAGAACCATCGGGATCACCTGAAATATCATCCATTTATTGAAAGCATTAAAATCCTAAACACACAAAATAAAATAAAATAACATAAAGTAAAGGATAGATTGGCACAAAACGATTGTGCCCGGCCCCTGAAAGTGATGTGGATTTTCAAGGCTTTGTGGTGGGATATCCCCCCACTCATGATACATTCGGCTTCTGATGTATGTTATATCATTGCTCATGTCGTCCACTCGAGAGTTCATTTTCGACGCGGTTGAAAGCTTGTTGCGCGTATTCGATGATCTCCTTGCATGGTCACTGGTGGTCTGAATTGCTTCATAGAGGTCTAACATGGTTGGAAATTCTCGAATGATCTCCTTGCATGGTCACTGGTGGTCTGAATTGCTTCATAGAGGTCTAACATGGTTGGAAATTCTCCGGCGTGTGAGCTGGAGGCCCCGGCGTCTTCATGATGTGTTGGCATATCAAGATCCATGATAATCTCTTCGGGGTCTGCCGGATCCCAGATTTGTCCCTTCCTATCCATGATCTCGGTTGTCCATTTGTAAGGTTGTAATCATGTACATGCTTGTGCAAATGCTTAAGTCCAACATCCTGGCATTACTCCTTCGTTTCCTTCCGTGTTACACCCGTAACTCTCGTATAAATTCAAGATCCAGCTTCCTCCAAACATTGGTGTCGGGGCACCAGCAGTTGCATTCCTGGCAAACAAGTTACAAAACAAATACCCAATGTTGCAGGGAAAATGATTAGTCATACAGTATAAGATAAACAAGTCTCTCAAGCTAACAACTCCCTCGCTTTGTCCACGAGCTGTTATCGAATGGCTAAGCAACCGATGTATGTATCGTAGCAATGGGTCCCGAATCTGACTACTCTTGGTTTTACTTGAGTTGAATGCCCCTGTTCCAATCTTCTCCCAAAATGCCTTTCTCATGGCGCCGCGCCGCTTTCTCTGCGTCCCTACTTTCCTCATCTGGAATGTATGATAAGCTGGCATTCCTGAGATTGCTTCCTCCTCCATTTCCTGTTCTGTATATATTCCTAGATAGACACCAAACAAAGCGATGGATGTTTTTCTCTAATGCCCTCCCAGTCTGAATGTAACTGCTTCCTCATCCCAAGGGTCGGAGTCTTTCATGCTAAATCTGAAAGATGCTAAAAATTCAAGAGTTAGTTCATAAATGGAAGGCCTGTTTTGTGAAAACAACCGCTTCCACTGAATACTCAATAATTGTTTTTATCTTTCGAGCTGTCCGACTGCCACCAAGGTTTCTTCATCGGCTTGCAAATGTGACCTTTCGGCCCTTTGCAAAAGCCTTTGCAATCGATCACGACACCATCTTTCACGGTTTCCTCCAAATTGCAAGTATGGATGGTTCATGATCCTGAAATTTGGACAAATCAGTTAATATATACAAAACAGATTTTTGGAATAAACTATCTATTTTAGGGGAAAGATTGATTTTCAAAAGCCACGTCACCCCTTTTTGTCAACTTGTTTTGAAAAATAGCTGACACAGTTGCTTTTTAAGAAAATCTGTCAAACATGGGGGGTGCCTCTTGAAACGTGGGGGTGCGTTAACATTTTGAATTATGAAATTTCAACTCGAGCCAATGTGGTTTGTTGTAAATCCTTGATTAAGCATAAATTTGTCATTTTCTTGCTTGGAAAACCAAAGATTATACGTTAAACATTTTTCCATTGTTAATAATTCAAGATAAAAAAATATAATGTTTCAACATTACTTATCAATCCTTGTATCTTGAACATGATTAACAAGAATTCACCACACATTATGAAGATAGTCTTTGTAACACTAACGGGAAACATACTAACACTAACACTAATTCTATGGAAAATGACTTTAAACACTAATTACTAACTAATCAAACTAATTATCACTAATCAACTTTCAAAAGAACATAAACAAAGCATGAACATTCATAATTCCATTACGTTTAAGCATAAGCTCTTACATATAACCATTAGGATTTCGGTTGCTTAGAAACCTAATCACCTAAATACATGCAAATAGCTATAATCATGGAAAATGACATACTAACCTCTTGATTATCACCTTGAAATGAAGCTTGAACACAAGAAAGAAAACTTGAAAAATGATATGAAAATGAAAGAGAAATGGAGTTGCAGGTCAAAATAATCGGGCTTTAACACTTGACATTGAAGGGGAACAAGACAAATGCTGAACAAGTCAGGTTTTGTCGAAAATTTGTCGTCACGGGGCGGGGTCATATAGGCACGGGGCCGTGATTGACTTGTGCAGTCTCGTTCAAATTTTGTTGTTCCGTTTTTCAATTTCGCGCGTTGCGTAATTTACCCGGATAAGTTTTGACACGTCCAATTCATCAGAGAAGTTACGAAATTAGTCCTAGAATTCAAATAACAAACCAAGCGACAATACATTTTCCTATCTCCTACTATTACAATACGTTAATAACCGGAATCTGAAACTGCAAAACCAGACTCCTTAACGCGCACTAGCGCACATGACCCTGCACGGAATGCTTCTAAAGAAGCCTCCACACATTTCGTGTGGAAGGGTCGGGATAGGGTAGTGCGAAGTGCGGTTGCTGAGTTCCGCGAGCCGACGGTTGATGGAAACAAGCTCCCGCTCATGTCCTGAACCTTCTGGATGAGTTCAGCCAAGCGTTGAGTTGCGGTGAGATTCATCTCCGTCAATTTCTTGATCAGCTCATGAGCTTAAAGAAATACTCTTGAGTCGTTGGCTCTCTCGTTTCAGTTCGAGGCTTCGTTGCGGATTCCAATTGGAACTTCCTTGACTGGATTCTTTCATCTTTTCTTCGTGAGATTTTTAGCAGAATTGGGTGTGATGAAAGCTTGGAACAAGTGTGTTATATCACATTCTGCAAAGTTGATCACGGGGGCGTGCTTGGGTAGGCACGGCCCCGTGCTTATCAGAAGTCGCCTTAAATTCGTCCTGCAACGTTCCAGAGTCGTCAGCGGAGATCGTGGAAAAAGTTTGTCAGAGTCACGGGGCGTGCTTGATAGGCACGGCCCGTGCTTGTGCTTGGAGTCTTACAAAAAGCTAAAATTTGAAATAAAATCTATGTACAGGTGCCGTGTTTTCGTTTCGGGTCTTCGCGCGACCCTTCCCCACACTTAATCCGTCGGGGCGGAGGTGTAATTCCTCCGAGAAAATCTTGGTTGGCCCATCGTTATATGGCTTTAAACGATGTTCCATTCACTTTGAAACTCAAACCGTCTTGGTGTCAATTTCGATTGCACCATTTGGAAACACATTTTTAATCGTGTAAGGTCCAGACCAACGTGATTTTAACTTTCCGGAACAGACGTAAGCGAGATTATATAGTAAGACACGTTCCCCACAGCGAAATCGTTTAGTGCTCCTTAAACGAGAGTCGTGGAAGTCCTTGTCTTTTCCTTGTAAACCCTAGCGTTTTCGTATGCTTGTTCTCTCAGTTCCTCGAGTTCGTGGATTTGTGAAATCGATTCTTTCCTGCAAGGCCTTGGTCTAGATTTGCTGCTTTGAGTGCCCAATAGGCTTTATGTTCCAATCCACAGGTAGATGACACGACTTCCCCTAAACGAGTTTTAAACGGTGTTGTGCCAATGGGAGTCTTAAAGGCTGTTCGAAAAGCCCATAATGCTCGTCTAGCTTGGCAGACCAGTCCTTGTGATTTGTCCTACGGTTTTTCCAGGATTCGTTTGATACCTCGATTAGTGACTTCCGCTTGGCCATTCGCTTGTGGATGATAAGCGGTTGTAAACCGTGATTTACTCCATAACGAGCCATTGCTCTTTCGAGCTGGTTGTTACAAAATGGGTCCCTCGATCACTAATCAAAGCCTTGGGGGTACCAAACGAGAGAATATTTCTTAAGGAATCTGACAACATTTCTTGCATCGTTGTGGGTAGGGCTTGAGCTTCGGCCCATTTTGAGACATAATCAACTGCTACTAAGATGTAACGATTTCCAAATGATACGGGAATGGCCCCATGAAATCAATACCCCATACATCAAATACTCGCATACTTGAACGGTTTCTGAGGCATCTCATCCCGTGTCGAGATGTTGGTTGCTCTTTGACATGCATCACAGGTGCGTACCATGTTGTGAGCATCTTTGAAGATCGTTGGCCAATAGAATCTAGAATCGAAGACCTTTTTGGCTGTTAGAGTTGCTCCATGGTGGCCTCCTGTGGGTCCTTCATGACAGTGCCTTAGGATTTGTTCCGCTTCACTTCCGTATACCGCTTCGAATGAGTTGGTCTGCACCGATTCTGAATAGGTATGGATCTTCCCAATAGTAATGTTTAATATCGGTAAAGAATTTTCTTTTTGCTGAAAGTCATTCCTTTGAGAATGAGTCCGCTTGCCAAATAGTTTGCGAAGTCGGCAACCAAGGATACTCATCGATTGAAGATTGGATGTTCAAAAGGAATTTGTGAGGGAAATTATCGTTTATTTGAATTCCTGGTTTGTGGATGGTTTGAATCTTCAAGACGCGAAAAGAGATCACCGCAAGATTTTCTGCTCCTTTCTTGTCACAATCTCAATGTCGAATTCTTGAGCAGAAGTATCCATCCGTATCAATCTCGGCTTTGGCATCTTGCTTGTTGAACAGATAACGTAAGGCTGCATGATCGGTCTATCGACTGTTTTGACAGACTAGATACGAGCGGAATTGTCAAATGCGAAAACTACTCGCGAGAAGTTCTTCTCATGGTTGTGTAGTTTTCTGTGCGTCTTTAAGTTTTTGCTCGCATATGAATTGGGTGGAATTGCTTGTCCTTCCTTTGTCCTAACACGCTCCTACCGCAAAATCGCTTGCATCGCACATGAGTTCAAATGGTAACGTCCAATCTGGGGAAACCATAATGGGAGCGGTGACCAACCTATCTTTTATAGATCAAATGCACTGATGCATTCGTTGGAAAACACGAATTTTGCATCTTTCTCAAGAAGTTGAGTCATCGGTCGTGCGATTTTTGAAAAGTCTTTACTGAAACGGCGATAGAATCCTGCGTGACCTAGGAACTTCTAATTTCTTTCGGTTGTGGATATGGAAGTTGAAATAGTGTCCACTTTAGCTGATCAACTTCGAGGCCTGCTCGAGAGATCTTGTGTCCCAACACTATTCCTTCAGTAACCATGAAATGACACTTTTCCCAATTAGAACAAGTTAGAGTCCTCGCATCTAACCAGCATTTTTTCCAGATTTTCAGACATTGTTCGAATGAGTTTCCAAAGACTGAGAAGTCATCCATGAAAACTTCCATTGAGTGTTCAATCATGTCATGAAAATTGCTACCATGCATCTTTGAAATGTAGCAGGAGCATTACACAATCCAAACGGCATTCGTCGATACGCAAAGTGCCATATGGACAGGTGAATGTCGTTTTCTCTTGATCTCGGGAGCAATGGGAATTTGAAAGTACCCTGAGAAACCGTCGAGGAAACATAGAACATTTTTCCAGAGAGTCTCTCGAGCATTTGGCAATGAAAGGTAAAGGAAAGTGATCCTTTCTTGTGGCGTCATTGAGTTGCGATAATCGATGCAAACTCTCCACCCTGTAACCGTACGAGTTGGAATAACTCATCTTTTCGTTAGTTACCACAGTCATTCCTCTTTTCTTTGGAACAACTTGGACGGGACTGACCCAAGGCGAATCAGAAATAGGGTAAAAGCAAACCGGCATCTAGCAGTTTGATTACTTCTTTCTTCACCACCTCTTGCATGCTCGGATTTAAACGTCTTTGAGGTGTGAATGACGGATTTGAAGTCCTCCTCCATCATATTTTTTAGTGCAAAAGGATGATTGATTCCCTTGATGTCCCTGATTTCCATGCAATTGCTCGTTTATGTGCTTTCAGCACATTGAGCAATTTATTCTTCTCTTCTTTTGATAGGGCGGATGAATTATGATAGGAAGCTGAGAGGTATTTTCAAGAAAAGCATATTCGAGATGAGATGGAAGTTCTTTGAGTTCTAAGGCCGAGGGTCTTCGATAGAAGGTTTGGCTTTAGGTTCTAATTCTTGATCGATGATCTCAAATGCTTCTTGACAAGATGATGTTTCGTCAACTTCGAGTTCTTGGATGATTGGTGCTCACAGACGGGTGTCAGTGGTTTGGATTTCTATTAATTGAGTATCGCAGGCTTCAATTTGACTAGTGTTCTTCAGATGACAGCTTATGATTGAGTCGCAAACACAATGTAATAGAGGGAATCGTCATGATGTTGAGGATGTTTCATGGATTGTCCTATGTCGAATGTCACTTCCTCCTCATCCACTCGGAGTGTGAGTTTGCCGGTGCAACGTCAATGAGGGCTCGAGCGGTTGCTAAGAAAGGTCGACCTAAGATGAGAGGAACATTCTTATCCTCATCCATGTCGAGGATCACAAAATCAACGGGAAATACAAACTTGTCGATTTTTAACTAAGAGATTTCAACAGGCCCCTCGATATTTACTAGAATTGGTACAGAACGATGGACTTCAAGACGAGTAGGTCTAGGCTCACCTAGTTTAGTTTTTCAAAACTGCATAGGGCATGAGGTTAATACTAGCACCTAAATCGGCTAACGCGTTGCTGACAGAAAGATTCCCTATTAGGCAAGGTATGGTAAAACTCCCTGGATCAGTCATCTTTTGAGGTAGTTTGTTTTGAAGAACTGCTGAGCATTCCTCATTCAAAACTCATGTGATAACTCTTCCAGTTTCTTCTTGTTTGACAATACACTTTTAAAAACTTAGCATAATTTGGCATTTGGGCTAAGGCTTCCACCAATGGCAGATTAATATGGAGTTGCTTGAACAATCCCAGAAATTTGCCATATTGTGCCTCCATTCTTGTTGTCTCAGACGACCGGGCCTATGGAGGTGGTGGAACATAGGTGGTGGGGGTACGTATTTCTTGGCTGGTTCTTCAACAATGACAGGTTGCTTTTGCTTGTCACTTGTATTACGTGGTGTCTCGAGTTCTATTTCTTCAAGGATGGGCTGTAATACGGTGCATCAACCTTGAGTGGTTTGCCACTCCTTGTGGTGATGGCTTTGACTTGAGCATTAGGGTTTGTTACAGTATTGCTGGCAAAGCACCTTGGGTCTCACAGATAGTTGTTGTGCTATCTGTCCCACCTGGTTTTCAATGGTTTGCAATGATGCTTTGTTGCTTTTGATTTCAGCTTCGTTTCTTGGAACCTTTCCTCGTTTTCTTCGATCAGATTTCGTATGTACTCATCTGTGGATTGTGTGGTTAACAACCAATTGCTGTAGGTAATCTTCCATTGATGATGCTCCACGGTCTTGATTACTACGTGCTTGGACCTTGATATGGTGGGTTCTGTTGCTGGTAAGGTGGCCTACGGTTGAATCCAGTTGATGGTTGCTGTTACCGGCTTCTCTGTAATTCGGATTGCTCCTCCCATTTGAGTTGTTGTTATATGCGTTGTTTGGGCCTCCCTACGTAGTCACATCTTCCATCATCATAATGCCTTGCGGGCATTCATTGGTCTTGTGTGAGCTTCCACATGTGTTGCATCGTGTTGGATCTTTTTAAGTTCAGCTTGCAATTGTTCGAATCGTTTGGTTAAGGATTCTAACTGGGCTGTGATCTGTTTCAGAAATCTACTTGATGAAATTCCTCTAGAGTTGATTTTGTTTCTCAAGGGATTGTAAGCAAAACTCTTCCTTAGCTGCTTTCTCATGGCTGGTATGCTTCTGTTGGTGTGACACTCCCAAATCTCCTCCCGCACTTTGTTCTACGCTTGTTTGTGTGCTCCGCTGATTGCATCATAAAAGGTTTGCACTGCAGCCACAGATCGAGTCCGTGATGTGGGCTTCTCCCGAAGGAGACCTTTATATCTCTCCCATGCTGCGTGTAATGATTCATCATCGTCTTGGCAAAAGCTTGTGATGCTGCTTCTCAATTTGGTAGTGCGATCGGGTTGGAAGTATTTCAACAGGAATTGTTCAGCCATTTCCGCCCATGTGGTGTGGAACCAGGCGGAAGTGAATCGAGCCAGTCGATGGCTCGGCCGCGAAGTGAAAATGGAAAAAGTCGTAGTCTAATAGCATCGTCTGAACAGTTGTTGATTTTGAAAGTTGCACAGATACGAAGGAATCGTGAGATGTGAGCGTTAGGGTCTTCGTCTTGCAATCCGTGAAACTGAACAGAGTTTTCTACGAGTTGAATAATACTAGACTTAATCTCGAAATTGTTGCCGCTATTGCTGGTTGGACAACACTAGACTCATAACCGTCGATTGATGGTGTGGCATAGTGCGTCATCTTCATTTCCTCATCTTGATTAGCCATGTCTCCCTCGGATGGTGTATCTTCTGAGATGTCTTCTTCGATGATTGTTGCTGCTTGTTGCGGTCTTTCACGTATCCTTTGTCGGAAAAGTCGTTCAGGTTCCGAAAGAGGTGAAACAAGTTCAGGACTAGACGAGTCGGACATACACTAACCTAAGAAGCATAAACTATCTAAGGCAAAAATGAATCAGGCAATTGTAACTAAACTAACTAAGGTAAACTAACTATAAAAATCAAATGAATTTGAACAAAAATATTAACAATATATAAACAGACAGTCAAAATTTAGATTGTCTTTCAAACTTGCCGTGTGTTCCCCGGCAACGGCGCCAAAAACTTGATGCGGTGTGAAAGTATATATATATTTGATAAAGAATTTTCGCACAGATTCAGTTTTAAATGGTTGTTACTATTACTAACTACACACACAAAAGGCAAGTGCACCTATCGTGAGGTAATATAGTGATGGTAAGAACCGAGTATCAATCCGTGGACACACTAAGACTACTCAACAATCCTTGTAATTGACTATCTTTTTTGTTTAAGAGAATGATGAATTGACTTGATATAAATTAGGGTTTTAAACTAACGATAAAAATAAGAAAAAGTAAAACAAGTTGAAACTTTTGGATTTAGAATCAAGGGATAAAGGCTATCATCCTAACTTGGACTACACTTATGTAATTGTGATGAAGTGGTGGTGTGATTAAAGATATTGATTAAAGTAATTGTGTTAACGTTTATAAAGATGAGCTGGCGCGATTTCTCGTCTATCCGCTCCGTAGTGACCAAGACCAACACAGGCTGAGATTTACTGCTTAGGTCAAGGCCCTAGTGATGTAGGTAAATCTTTTGTGTCTTTTCGACATACGATTTCTGAAACATAACTTAATGTAAGAAAGAGTTGATCAAGTTCTATTCTAACATACCATTAATTTTAGAAAACCATAACAATTACTGTAGATTTCTCAGACTAATAAAAGGGAACCCGTAAATGATCAGAAAGTTAAGATCTTATGATTTCTAATAACCATCTCTAGTTAATTAGCCATAGTTGTTATGAATAAAAGTTGATCATACGTTTTTCAACCGTGTATGACAATCACAATTACAAACCATAAACTTATAACCCCCCGTTCAAATGTAGGTGCTACCCATCGAAAGTTTTCCCAAGACCACCATAACATTAACACAATATTTATCACACCATTAATTCATCACAAATTACATAAGTTTCATCCAGTAGGATGATATATGAGTTTAGCTCATGACGAGCTGTAATGTAACAAACAACATAGAAGATAGATATGGATTCATTGATAAAATAGAACAATCAAACCAATGATCCACAATGGATGGTGTTTAGACAATCCCGAGCTTCTTCCAAGTGTTGTATACACCTCCCGAGCCTCCAAATGATCTTCAAAGTGTGATTCCCGAGAGAATTCTGCAGAGTGTCACTTCCACCAAAAGCTTTTTTTCAATGAAGAGCTTGGACCTCTATTTATAGGCTTCCCGGAGTGCTTAAGCACGGCCCCGTGACAAAAAGGCACGGCCCCGTGCTAGTACAATGCTTACGAAAGTTGGTCGGTTCGTACGTGCAGGAGCTGTCGGGGCACGACCCCGTGACAAATAGGCACGGCCCCGTGAAAGGGGGAATCACGGCCCCGTGTCCATATGGGGCACGGCCCCGTGATCACTTTTGGGGGACAGTACTTTTGTCCTGTCAGATGTCCAAACACGGGGGTTGTCCAAATTAGCACGGGGGCGTGTTTCAGGCAAGGCATGGGGCGTGCTTAATGAGGCATGGCCCCCTGCTTGGAGCTTTAAGCTTGGATTTCTTCAATTTCTTGTCCATTATGCTCCTTTTGTCCATCTTGCCCTTCACAACACCTGAAAACACAATTAAAGATTTTAAGTACATAATCACCATATTCGGGAGGAATCAAGGAATAAATGATGTGCTTTTGATAGTGTTTATATGTGTAATTTGGAGCACATCAACCATAAGATACTCTGGAAGATGAGTCCAAGCCTGTAGTTCACCTCAGAACGGTAAACCGAAGATGCAGGAGGTTTTTAAGAAGGAGGTGGAGAAGCTCCTTGAAGCTACAGTTATCTATCCGATTCCATATTCCGATTGGGTTAGCCCGGTGCAGGTAGTCCTAAGAAGGGAGGGATGACAGTGGTGTGAATGAGAAAATGAGTTAATCCTTCCCGTACGGTGACAGGTTGGAGAGTCTGCATCGACTACAGGAGGCTGAATGATGCTACCAAGAAAGACCATTTCCCTCTTCCTTTCATTGATCAGATGTTGGAGCGCCTGTCGGGTCAGCAGTTCTACTGTTTTCTCTCGATGGTTTCTCTGGTTACTTCCAGATTCCTATCGCACCCGAGGACCAGCAGAAAACCACCTTTACATGCCCCGACGGACTTTTGCCCGCCGTATGCCATTTGGGTTATGTAACGCTCCAGCTACTTTTCAGAGGTGCATGGTAGCCATCTTTCAGGACATGCTTCAGAAGTCCATGGAGGTGTTATGGACGACTTCTCTGTTTATGGTGCTTCATTTGATTCGTGTCTCGAGAACCTCGGGAGGATGTTACAGAGGTGTATTGAGACAAATCTCATGCTTATTGGGAGAAGTATCACTTCATGGTGACAGAAGGCATCGTTCTAGGTCACAAGATTTCACGTGAGGGTATAGAGGTTGATCGAGCTAAGATAGATACTATTTCTAGGCTTCCTCCACCGACTAACGTGAAATCCATTCGTAGTTTCTTAGGTCATGCGGGTTTCTATCGGAGGTTCATTAGAGATTTTTTCTAAGATCACCCGTCCTATGACCCATCTTCTTGAGAAAGATGTTCCTTTTGTCTTTGACAAGGAATGTCTTAAGGCTTTTGAGTTTTTGAAGGAGCAACTGACCAATGCTCCTATACTAGTGGCCCCCGACTGGAGCTTACCCTTCGAGCTCATGTGTGATGCGAGTGATTACGCAGTCGGGGCGGTCTTGGACAGAGGAAGGACAAGCACTTCCATCCGATCTATTGTGAGCAAGACACTTAATGAAGCTCAAGAGAATTACACCACCACTGAGAAGGAACTTCTAGCAGTTGTCTTTGCATTTGATAAATTCCGTTCCTATCTCGTGCTTTCGAAGACCATCGTTTACACTGATCATGCGGCATTGCGATTCCTTTTCGCGAAGAAAGATGCCAAACCTCGTCTGATACGGTGGGTCCTTTTGCTATCTGAGTTCGACATCGAGATCAAGGATAAGAAGGGGGCGGAGAATGTTGCAGCGGATCACCTATCTAGGTTGGAGGACCCAATAGAGAGGAGTTGCATGAGGAGGTGATAGGAGATAGATTCCCTCACGAGTCTTTGAGTTTTGTGAAAGCCGAGCAGCAAGGCTTCCCATGGTTTACTGATTTGGCAAACTTCCTAGCAGATGGGACAGTGATTAAAGGCATGACACGCCAACAAAGAGGAGTTCTTTACTGATGCCAACGGTATATCTGGGATGAGCCATTTCTCTTTCGTATAGGAGTTGATAATGTGATTAGGAGATGTGTGAGTCGAGAGGAGGATTAGAGATCCTTAAGCACTGTCATCAGGGTTTAGCAGGTGGTCATCTTGGTTCGGGTTGCACTGCGAGGAAGGTCTTAGATTCTGGTTTCTATTGGCCGACTTGTTTAAGGATGCTCTCGAGTTTGTGAGTAGTTGTGATGCGTGTCAGAGGTCCGGTAATATTTCATCTCGTAATGAGATGCCCCAGAACCCGATTCAGGTAGTAGAAGTGTTTGATGTCTGGGGTATCGACTTCATGGACCTTTCCCTGTCTCAAAGAACCGTTACTTCTAGTGGCCATTGATTATGTTTCCAAGTGGGTGGAGGCTCAAGCTCTACCCTAATGACGGTCGTGTAGTGGTTCAGTTCCTTAGGAAGTTGTTTGTTAGGTTGGTACTCCTAAGGCGTTGATTAGTGATAGGGGACACATTTCTGTAATGCTCAATGGAGAAGACACTTGCACGGTATGGGGTCACATATAGGTTATCCACTGCTTATCATCCCCAAACTAGTGGTCAGTAGAAAATGCAAATAGAGGCATTAAGAGGATACTAGAGAAAACTATAGGAGCAAACCGTAAGGATTGGTCTGATAAGTTATGACGCGCTTTGGGCTTTTAGAACCGCATTTAAGACACCTATAGGACCACTCCCTTTAGGATGATCTATGGAAAAGCATGTCATTTACCGGTTGAGTTAAGCATAGAGCGTATTGGGCGTTAAAGACAGTCATCTTGATTTGTCTAAGGCGGGTAGGAACCGATTTCTCCAGTTACATGAGTTAGATGAGCTTAGGGAAGAGGCCTATGATAGATCATTGAGTTATAAGGAGCGTACTAAGGCTTTGCATGATAGGAAGTTGAAAGGTGGTAAAGATTTTGAGTGTGGCGATAGAGTTTTGCTTTATAATTCACGTTTGAAACTATTCCCGGGTAAGCTTAAGTCTAGGTGGAGTGGACCATTTACATTGAAAGAGGTGTTTCCTTATGTACTATTGAATACAGGATGATACAGGTTTCTCTGGAAGGTTAATGGTCACAGGTTGAAGTTCTACATAGGAGGTCCAGTGGAGAGAAAAAACCGAGGAGGATGTGGAACTCCTCGGGGTTCCAAAGGAGTATTGCTTGATTGATGGAACTCGGGATAACACTCGAGTATAGAGTTTGTATTTTCTTGTTCCTTGCTTTGCAATTTTTATTTTTTTTTAGTTTATTTTAGGTGTGTTTCTTTTTGTTTTGTTTTGTTTTGTTGTGTGTTTGAGTCATTTTGCAGGAACTCATAACCGAATGGAAGTGGAAAACCTGAAAGAAAATGGTAATTTTGGCTTAACATTGGTGTTTGAGGTTTGGGTGAAAAACCTATAAATTTTCGAAAAGAAAAAAAGAATTATAAAAAAAAGGCCCTCGCGCTGCGCGAGGGATTTTGTCTTTCATCTTCGCGCGACGCGACGAACCCACAGACGGGGTTTATCCCCTTTCTTCCATTTCTGACCTAATTTTCAAACACCACTAAACCTCCACCTCCACCCCATCGTACCACCTCCCTCCATCCTCCACCATCACCCTCATTCCCCATCCATCTCCACCATTCCTCCACCGCACCACCACAACAACCACCACCTACCACCAACCGTCCTCCATCCTCCGGCTACCTCCACCTCTCCTTCCTCTCTTCACTAATCCCAGCCGGCGACCACCCCCTACACCCTCTCTGCCGCCGCACCATTCTCCACCGCACCGCCACAGCAGCACCCACTCTCCACCTCCACAACCTTATCTCTAACAACACACTTGGTTCAGTTTTTGTGTTCAAGAGTTTCAATTTTCACTTTCAATTTCAATCACATCTTCAGTTCAGGTATGATTTCTTGTTCTTATTCTAGTTTAGTTTTCTGATTTGGGTGTTAGTTTCAGTTATTTGCTAGTTATGGTGATTATGGGATGCAAAGTTGCTGTTTTAGCATATAATGGTGGAGTTATGTTCATAGGTTTGATAGATTGTGATTGTTTTATGGAATTGGTACACACTATTGCACATTGTTAAGCCGGATGCATTAATAGTTCGTTTGGATGGTTCTTGCTTATTGACTAAATATGTTCAAGTTCGTTTGTTTTATGACATTGGGCTAAGACATCCTCTAGGAAATTGTTTGAATCATGCGTTGTTGCTAATTAAGATATCTTTTGATGGATTGTTTGCGAACTTGCATGATAAATAGTAGATTGTTGATATGGTGGAGCATTTGTATGCTTTGAAACCGGAATTTTCATGGTAAATCCTTTTCTCTTAGGAGGAGTTTAACAACCCGAACCAAAATTTTCAATTGTCTTCATTTTTAAATTATAAGGTTCGGGATCACTTGGTTTCATTTGATGGCACTTGGGATTTAATTGAGGACAATTAAAGTGCCGCGCGTGGGGTAGATGTGTGTGTAACATGAGTTTTTTTTTCTAGGTTTATTTGCTTAATTTGTGTTTGTTTTGTTTTATTTTTGCATGTTTTAGGTTAGTGTGAGTCTTTTTGTGTTTGAGGTATTACTTTCATGATTTTAATAGGTTCAAGACCATCTCGCTCGTACTCAATCTCCATTCGGGCGAGATTTAGTCTAACATTTATCAAATTGTGACGGTAACCTCAACTTTCTAGTTTTTAATTTAAGTTGTCATTTTAACAGGTTACATCCGCGAACGAAATGCTATACGGGTGTTTCCACATTATAAAAAAAAATAATAATAAAATAAAATAAAAATCAAAATAGTTCTGTGAGTTGCTGTAATTGCTAATGCCTTGTATTTTTCCTTGTTTTTCAGGCATGTCGGAGGCAGGACCATCAAAGAAGAGAAGGGGACCAAAGCCAAGAGCTCGTGGTGACCCAGCTGATCAGGAACATCATCAATGGCAAGAAAAAAAGAGGAAGATTTTGTATGAGGAACGGGAGGTAATACCGGTCACCCACACCACTGTTTTGGGTGCACATACATTGCTACAGTTTAAACTGGGGACTGATGAGAGAAATAAAGCTGCTAAGTTCGTTAGAACTGGTTTGACGCAACATAGGAATATGAATGGGATGTGTTGAGGCAAATGGGTAAGTTTGAAAAAATTGAGAGATGGGTTAGTGGAAAATGGAGGGAGGTATTGAAGTGTGATGGATCACAGTATGCAGAGCCTACGGTTGAGTTTTTATCCACCTTTCATTGGAAGGAGGGTAGCTTTGATGAACCCGATGCAGTGTCTTTTGCTTTGGGTAGACATACACACGAGATGTCTATTCCACAGTTTGCGGTTCATACTGGGTTCTATACAGTAGAGGAGATAACTACCCCAGAATTTATTACTGGTTTGCGAGGTGCTTTCAAGGAATCTGAGGGTAAAGAATGTTGTTTGACCGAGTTCGACCTTGCACGTTTCTGGTCCACCATATCGTCTACCTCATTTTCTAACGCCATGGTGGTACAGATATCAAAGATAAAATTTTGAGGTACATTTTTAAGATTTTGAGTTGCACCATCATTGCGAGGAAGTCTGGAGAGGATAAGGTGACTTGGAGAGATCTGTTTTGCATGATGTGTATGGTGGAAGGTAGGACAGTAAATTTTGCTTGTTTGTTAGCATGGTCCTTCGCTAGAGGTAGGCGTGGTGGTGCTAGGGCAGGACTGGATATGGGACCCTATATCACCCGGATTGCTGAGAGTCTGGGTGTGTTTGACAGGTATGATCGAGAATTGATGATTAGGGGTCCTGATACTGTACCTTTTGGTGCTCGAGAGCTGAGGAAGGCGGGTATTTGGACATACACTGATCCGCCACAGTGGGAAGATGATATTGAGGGACCACAGGTACATCCCCCTGAGGGTACTGATGCAGCCGAGGCGATGCATATGGTTTTGCCTCCTCGTGTACAGAGACCACTACATAGGGGAGAGCTGCCGGGGCAGCAGTATGCACGTAGGGAGCCCGCCCCAGAGCCACTTACTTTGAACAGTTTGTATGATTCTATGGATACAGGTTTGGTCAGTTGCATGATCAATTGCATGCAGATTTTGGTGAGATGAGAAATATCATGGAAAAGACCAGCAGCAGAACGAAGAGAGGCTCTGAGGTACATGATGAGGAACATGCTGATGCGTTCGTGCTTTACATGCGGTAAAGGTCTAATTATGCATTATTATCAAATTATTATTATCGAACGGAATCACTTTGTCCTACTTATGAAACGCAGGTGTTTGGAGCTAAAAGGAAGGAAATTGAGCGTAAGAGAAAGACGGATGAGATCTGGGATAACGTGAATGCAACAAAAGAAAGATCCGAGGCAAAAACAGTGAGGGACGTAACTTACGTCCTCCAGGACGTAGCTTACGTCCTTAATCTATTTTCCCTAAATTTTGGACGTAAGACAGTAGCTCAGGCCGTACAAGAGAGGAAGGACGTAGCTTACGTCCTTATGGACGTAACTTACGTCCTCATCCTGGGTTGACCAGAAACTTCGGGTTTTGACTACATTTAAAGAGGAGAATTAGGGCAAAAGGCCCTAAGCAGTAGCAGCCGCGGGAAGAGACGAATTTGGGCGATTTTGGAGCTCTCTCTACTTCTCTAACTCATTTTCATCATCATCAAAGTCATTCCAAATCCAAGTGCTATGGAGTTGCAACCAACATCATCAACCGGAGTCCAAGCTTCAATCACCATGAGAGGCTAAACTTCTTTGGGTTTTCCCCCGGTTTGTGTATTGTAAGACTATGGTTTGTTAACATTTGAAAACTAAATTGCATCCTTGTGTTGTGTATTTGATTGCTTGAAACATTTATGTTAGTACTTTGATCTTAACTTGAATTCCCAAATTGAATGAATGATATGAATTTGTCTTTGAGAAATGGAGTTGGTCATGTGTGCTATGTATATGTAGAGTTTGAATGTTCTTGTGTAATGAAGTGTATTATTGTCCGTGTTAACGTTGACGATTCTTGACACCTAAACCGTGTAATGATGAACTCGTTAGCATAAATCACACCTTTGATGCAAGTTAGTTGGATTAGTAGAACCATAACCTTATGATATCAACCGGGGGTGAACCTTATTACTAAACGTTGTTTTATAACCATTGTTCTAAGTTTTCCAAGTTTCATTAATCATTTTTAAGTAACCTTTTGTTTTGTTCATTTCTTTGTGTTGGACAAAGTTTCAACACCATTTCAAGTAAACATATCAAGCTTTTATAAACAAAATAGCAAGCTTCATAATTAACTCATAGTCCAATTCAAGTCTAAACACAAACCACATACTCCTTGTGATTCGACACCCTTCTTACCATTTGCTACATAGTTTTGGTACTAAGGAACTATACAAATATATCTTTGACTAGTGCACGCGACAAGCCGGTCAATTTTGGCGCCGTTGCCGGGGAGTAGTGCGCTTTGTGTGTAGATTGTGTTGACTAGTTTGTGATTTCTGTTTAAGTGTTTGGTTTTTTTGCATCATTCTTTTTCCCTTGTTATGCTGGTTGTGTTATTTGTGTAGATCACAGGTAGTGCATGCATACTAGAGCATCCGGAAGAACCTCTCCGTTGTGTTTGAACCGGAAATTGAACGCTTTGCAAGAAGGAACCGAGCCAACCAAATGGAGGGAGGTAGTAACAACCGACCCCCACAACAACACACATTCCACAAAATCCACACCACCAACCACTAATGACCATAACCCCAACCCAAACCGTAGACGAACCCATATCCATAGTAACCCAACTTTTGAACATGTGAACCAAAACCCCATAGGTCACTTTGGCCCACCAAACTTAGATGAGCTAAGAAATGCCATTCATGACGATGAGCCATTTAGTGTTCCATCTTACCATCACCCGAACGGGTGAGTGTTCACACCTATCACACGGGTGATAGTGACGATTATGAGTACGAAATGAGGCAATGGGGGTTCTACAATGAAGGAGGGTATGCTGGTGATTATGGCTACCAAGGTGATAATTATGATGAATGGAACCATGGTATATGGAGAATGAGAACTACAACTACAACCGTCAACATAGACAAAACCAATTTAGGAATCCAAACATGAATGCCAACCCAAACCAATTCCTCAGTTTGTCGGTGTAGCTAATCAAGGACCACAAAGAAGATACCCAATGCATCAAGAAGTGAATGGTCCCCCACGCCAACAACCTCAACAAGCTCGAACACAAGGCGTGAATGGTAGGTTTCGACCCATCATATCGGACAATGTCTCTCCTATTGTTCCCCCGATTCCGGGAAGGCGTTCATTTGATTGCAAGCCCAACTACATCAACATCTTACCTCACTTTCATGGCATGTCAACGGAGGAGCCTTACACACATATATCCGAATTCTCCGACATATGTGGCACAATTGGAGGACACAACTTCTCACAAGATGAGGTGCGTTTAAGATTGTTCCAATTTTCATTGAAGGACAAGGCAAAGCAATGGTTTTTAACCTTGCCGGCTAATAGTATTCGAACATGGGGAGAAATGCAACAAGTCTTCCTTGACGAATACTATTCAATGGCCAAAACGGATGAAATGAGGGACGAGATCCGGACATTCCAACAACAATCCGAGAGCCACTTCATGAAGCTTTTACTCGTTTTAAAGAGTTGATAAGAAATGTCCACATCACCAAATTGAGCTTTGGGAGCTAGTGAAGAGTTTTGTGAACGGATTGACAAAAGAAGAAAGGAAGTACCTCAAGTCTACTAGCAATGGAACCTTGTTGAATAACCCCGAGGAAGAGGATTGGGAGTTCCTTGAAAGGATGAGTAAGAACTCAAGAGCCGAAGAATCCGCGGATAGGAAAGCAAAGCACCCTATTCCAAATCCACCTCCGACATTGACTCAAGTGCAAAGGATCGAATAGCCGCGTTGGAAAGGGAGTTAGCTCGCATGAAGAAGAAAGATGTAAATGCGGTTCAATTCGCGGTTTGTGAAGAATGTGGGGACATTGGTCATAGAGCCGAAGTTTGTCAAGTAAACATGGCTCAAGGAACCGAAGAGGTGAATCAAGTTTATGGAGACCGGAAGCCTTTTGACATGAACTCAAACACTTACCATCCGGGTTGAGGAACCATCCCAACCTTAGGTATGGTAATCCTTCAAACCAAATGAACCCAAACTTTCAACCGGCTAATCAAGGTGGACAAGGCTATCAAAACCGCCAAGGGAACAATCAAGGGGGAAATTACAACCAAGGTGGCTACCAAAGGAACAACTACAATCAAGGAGGTAATCAAGGCTACAATCGGGATGGTAACTTCCAAAGAAATTACAACAATAATCAAGGTGGACCATCGGGAAGCCAAGGTGGTGGAGATGACTCGTTGAGTGCAAAGTTAGATGCTCTCATGAACATGGTGAAAGAATCTAACAATGACATCAAGGAGATGAAGAGAGCAAATGAAGTAAGAGATAAGTCACATGAAGCTCTCGTAAGGCAATTGGTCAACTAGCCGAAGATTTGGGCCGACTTAAGGGAAGCGGTGGAAGATTGCCAAGTGATACAACCGTGAATCCACAACATCAAGGCTCAAATTCTAAAAACACACGCGAGGTATCAATCAATAACTTAATTTGCGTAGTGGTAAGATAGTTGACAATGGTGTTAAACCACCACCACCCCAATTTGTTGAAGGGGTGGTGGAAGATGTTACTGATGAAAGTGACGATGAGGGTGAAAGTAGCCAAACGGGTCAAAATGAAAATTTTTCTGAAAAATCTAAAACCAAACCTGTTGAGGTTACACAAACCCTAAGGCTAAGGAAAAGGTGGTGGAGGGTAATACTGTCCCTTTTCCCGAAGCTCTTAAGGCACCCTTGCAAAAAGTGGTAAAGAAAGAGGTCCACAACAAGATGAAATGTGGGAATTTTTAAACAAGTGAAATTAATTTGCCACTTTTAGATGCAATCAAACAAGTTCCTTCATATGCTAAGTATTTAAAAGATATGTACCCAAAAGAGAGCTCATAAATTCCTTAAAAAGCTTGATTTGACTGAAAATGTGAGCTCTATTCTTTCGGGTGCCCTTCCACCTAAGCTACAAGACCTGGGAGCGCCTATTATACCTCTTCAAGTGGGAGAATTCAAAATGACAAGGGCACTCTTGGATCTTGGTGCTAGTGTAAGTATTTTACCGGGTAGCTTGTATGATCAATACGACTTTGGTCCGCTTCAAGAAGCTAAGACCACCGTGGTATTAGCCGATTTAACACCCAAGCTTCCCCGTGGGATAATTACTGATGTGATAGTAAAAGTTGAGAATTTTATTATCCGGTGGACTTTTTAGTACTTGATTATGTTTCCATAGATCAAACCAAACCCTACGGTTATCTTAGGTCGACCATTTTTGGCAACTTCAAATGCTCAAATTAATTGCAAAACGGGAACGGTTGACATGACATTTGGTAACAATAGGTTGAGACTTAATGTATTTTCAGGTATGACTGACCCTCCTATCAATGATGAATGCTACATAGCCGACATTATTGATGAGTGTATACCTCTATGCGACATGGTCGTTGATGAGGAAAACACAATGGAGGATTGTTTCATGTTTGACAGGTTGAGAGTGGAAACTGAAAAGCAACTAGAGGAGGAAGAAAGGGAGATAATGAGTGTGGCTATGAGGAGTGAACGACCACCATGGTCGGTTCAAGTGGAGCCACTACCCGAGAAGATCGACACCGGGTTGAAACCTTCATTGCAAGAACCACCACAAGTTGAATTGAAAGAATTACCAAAGCATTTAAAATATGCTTTCCTTGGTAAGAATGAAACTTTACCTGTTATTATTGCTTCTAATCTATCCATTGAACAGGAAGGTGCGTTGATGGAGGTGTTGATTGCTAACAAGGAGGCGATTGGATGGACTATTGCGGATCTAAAAGGAATTAGCCCCTCAATTGTTATGCACAAAATCATCACGGATCCGGAAGTCAAACCATCACATGATGCCCAACGAAGGTTGAACCCAAACATGAGAGAGGTAGTCAAGAAGGAGGTATTGAAATGGCTAGATGCAGGTATAATCTTTGCAATCTCTGACAGTACTTGGGTGAGCCCTACACAAACTGTACCAAAAAAGGCGGGCATCCAAATTGTTAAAGATGACTCAGGTAATGAGGTAGCGACCCGGCCAGTAACCGGGTGGAGAATTTGTATTGATTACAGGAAATTGAATGCTGCTACCTCAAAAGATCATTTCCCCTTACCATTCATTGATCAAATTGTTAAGAAACTATCAGGTCAGAAATTTTATTGCTTTCTAGATGGTTATTCAGGTTATAACCAAATAGCTATTCATCCTGAAGATCAGGAAAAGACCACATTTACTTGCCCTTATGGCACGTTTGCATTTAGGCGAATGCCCTTTGGGTTATGTAATGCCCCCGCCACCTTTCAAAGGTGTATGATGAGTATCTTTTCAGATATGGTGGGGGAGTCATTAGAAATCTTCATGGATGATTTCTCAATTTTTGGCACATCTTTTGAATTATGTTTGCTTCAACTAGAAAAAGCTTTAAAAAGATGTGTTGAAACCAATTTGGTCCTTAGTTGGGAAAAGAGCCATTTTATGGTTCAACAGGGGATAGTATTGGGTCATGTTGTGTCTAGCCGTGGGATAGAGGTAGACCATGCTAAAGTAAAAGTTATTTCCACTTTACCTCACCCTACTAATGTTAAGGGCATTAGATCATTCTTGGGGCATGCCGGTTTTTATAGAAGATTCATAAAGGGATTTAGTGTCATAACCAAACCATTGTGTAATCTTTTGTTAAAAGATGCCCCATTTGAGTTTAATGAAGAATGTGTAAAGGCCTTTAACATTTTGAAGCAAAAATAATTGAAGCTCCAATCTTGCAATCACCTAATTGGAAATTGCCTTTTGAATAATGTGTGATGCAAGTGACTATGCTATTGGGGCTGTCTTGGGTCAACGAGTTGATAAGAAACCCGTTGCTATATACTATGCAAGTAAAACTCTCTCAGATGCCCAATTGAATTATACAACAACTGAGAAGAATTACTTGCGGTGGTATATGCTTTAGATAAATTTCGGTCCTATATATGGGGTAGCAAGGTTATTGTCTATTCTGACCATTCTGCTGTTAGGTACCTTATGGAGAAAAAGGACGCGAAACCAAGGTTGATTCGTTGGATTTTGTTATTGCAAGAATTCAATCTTGAAATCCGAGACAAGAAAGGGAGTGAAAATGTAGTCGCAGATCACTTGTCAAGAATTCAACCGGTGGAAGAAGATACCACGCCGGAGATAAATGAACAATTCCCGGATGAACACATCATGTCTATCACCACCAATAACCCCTGGTACGCCCATTTGCAAACTATTTGGCTACAGGTACATTGCCGGAAGGATGGAGTAGAAGAAAGAAACAACACTTCAAGGCTCAAGCAAAACATTACATTTGGGATGAACCGGACCTCTTCAAAGTGGGAGCCGACCAAATCATCCGAAGATGTCTACCGGATGAGGAGATCCCATGTGTATTGAGCATGCTTCACGAATCGGCATGCGGAGGACATTTCAGTGGACAAAAGACGGGTCACAAAGTCCTTTCTTGTGGTTTTTATTGGCCGACCATCTTCAAAGACTCCCATGAATTTGCCAAGAATTGCATAAGATGCCAACAAATGGGGAGTGTGACAAGAAGAGATGAAATGCCTATGCAACCAATTTTGGTGGTGGAAATCTTTGATGTTTGGGGCATTGACTTCATGGGCCCTTTTCCAAACTCTTTTGGTAATCTCTATATCTTGGTGGCGGTCGATTATGTCTCTAAATGGATAGAAGCAATCGCCACCAAGACCAATGACCATAAGGTGGTATGCAAGTTTGTCCAGACCAACATTTTTTCAAGATTTGGTATCCCTCGCGTGATAATAAGCGATGGGGGATCACATTTCAAAAACTTCAACTTTGGCAAACTTCTAAAACGTTATGGTGTTGACCATAGAATTGCAACACCATACCATCCACAAACAAGTGGACAAGTAGAGGTTTCTAATAGGCAAATCAAAAAATTTTGCAAAAAACGGTATGACCCGATCGCAAGGATTGGTCAACTAAACTAGATGATGCCTTGTGGGCGTATCGTACCGCTTACAAGACGCCTATTGGAACCACTCCCTACCGGTTGGTCTATGGAAAGGGTTGTCATTTACCTGTAGAATTAACTCATCGTGCCTTGTGGGCAATTAAAACTGTTAATATCAATTATGAGTGCGCAGGTAAACAAAGACAACTGGCGCTGAATGAGTTAGAAGAGATAAGGGACGAAGCTTATGAAACCGCATCTGCATACAAGGACAAGATGAAGCGGGTTCATGATGCCAAGCTTCGTTTGAAGGAGTTCAAGCCCGGACAAAAGGTATGGTTGTACAACTCACGCCTAAAGCTATTTCCCGGGAAGTTAAAAAGCAAATGGACGGGTCCATATTTGATCATCCGGGTGGGCGACTTTAGAGACGTGGAGATTGAAGACTTTGATGACCATTTACGGCAAACGGTGAATGGACACCGCCTTAAACCATACCTGGAACCAAATGACATAAATGGGGCGGACAAACAATCCGAGTGCTTGTTGTTGAGCACTCTTGATGAGGTACCCATCTGATCACAGCATCACAAAGTCCGGCTAACGACAGGTAAACTTAGCGCTGCGTGGGAGGCAACCCACGAGAGGTAACGTGTAAATATCAGTTGTTTTGCATTGCTCAGTTTAGTATAGACCCTTTCAGCCCTCATTTAGTACTGCCAAACCAAATCCGAGTCACAAAATCCATTGCGTGCGCGAATGTGTGTATTCGGGACAATACACGTGTGTTCGGGGGGGGTGGTGATATATATATAGGCATATATATCTACATTTTTTTTATTATTTATCTATGGTGTGTGGTTAATTTTTATATTCTATACATATGAGTGTGAAAAAAAAATATTAAATTAAATAAAAATAGCCAAATGGACGTAACTTACGTCCTAAGGGCGTAAGCTTACGTCCCAAACCAACCTTACGTCCTAACCTTCTGTCCTACGTCCTTATAGCCGAAGAAACCCAGTTTTGAGGAGGACGTAAGCTACGTCCTTAAGGACGTAACTTACGTCGGTCTGCGCAGGGTGCAGAAACCCCGGTTTTCACCACTTATTTTGGGTAATCTCAACCACATCTTAAAAAACGACCATTTTAACCACAACCCCTCTACCAACTTCGTTTTTTTTTCTACCCACTTCTCTCCATCTTCTCCAATTCTTCTTCTCTAACTCCATAAACCCTAACTTCCATCAATCTCAACTCTATCAATCCTTCACCAAATCTTGCATATTATATATGCAATTGGCTTGATTTTTCGAGAGGAACAAAACCCATGTGTTAATTTTGAGTGAATCGCAGCCGTTTGAGTGATTTCGAAGGGTTAAGGCTACGAAAATTTGTGGGGATTTCGGGATTTTAGAGTCAAGTTTGCATCTTTATTCATATCACACACTTTCAAGCATCAAGGTACGTGTATTTCCTTCTTTCATTAGATGTTATGACATTGGTTATACATATGAACATCTTGAAAGTAATGTTAGTCGATGGTGACATTGTGTGTGTGATTATTGATGTTAGTAGTGGTTTGGAAATCCCCTTGGAACTTAGTAGATGGTCACTTAGAGAGTTTAGAATAAGAGAGTTGTGAGGAATAGACATAAACGCAGATTGTATCATGAATTGAAAATGGTTTGGGTGTTGGGTGTTAATGGATTTAGGTTGCCTTTAACTAGTTCATGACTATAGAAATAGTGTTTGATAAGTGAATGTTGTGGCAATGTGTTGAAATAGATGTTGATCATGTTATGATGTTACACTAACTTTGGTCATGAAAATGTAGGTAAAATGGTGAGAACTAAAACTGCCGCAGGATCATCGAAAGGAAAGGAGGTTGCTTCGTCCTCCCGAGCAAAAAGGGGGCGAGTGATCTATACTGAAGAATCGGAGGACGAGGAAGTTCAAATGCAAGATGTTCAATCCGAAAATGAATCCGACAATGAGTCTACACGAGCAGTCGACTCAGAAGAGGAGGATTATGGGATGATGGACTTCCCATTTGGAGAAAAAATAGACGCCTATCATCTTTTAAAGGTGCAGATGTGCAAGCAGAAATGTACTTGAAGAAGATGAAGGCAAGTCAAGTGTCCACGGATAAATTGATGATCTGTGAAAGACAGATTCACCGGTTGGATTTTGAGAGGTTTGGGGTGGTTGAATGTTTCACCAGATTGGGGTGGGAACAACACTTGAGTTTCAACAATGATGGAGTCGAGGATATTTATGTGGATGCAATTTTGGAATGGATGTCCACTTTGAAGAAAGAACCAGGAGATAATCCTCCTGTCACAACACAACTCACAGGAATGGTGAATGGTAAAACAGTGAGTCTATCCTTCTTTAACTTGAATAGGATTGCTCACTTTGACTCAGGAACAGCAGATGGGACCCCTTATACATACCCTACCGACGCAATGCTAGCATGTAAAGTCGCCAAGGAGGATGTGTGCGAGGTATGATATATGAGATGTTTCAGGTACCTGAAGGAATCAACGTGGCATGATGGTCTCTTGATCGTGCAAATCTGAAACCATTGCCCAAACTGTTGTTGATTTTCTTGAATCAGAATGTGCTGCCAAGGATGGGTGACAAAGCGAAGGTAAGGTTATATGAGGTGATGGTCTTACATGCTTTGGTTACAGGACAACCAGCTCTGTCTGCTAGGCATCTCATCTTGTGGAGTATTTGGGAATCTAGGGAGAAGTCAGACAGGAAATCAGTCCCACATTGTCGATTGTTATCAAAATTTTTCAGGAAACAAAATGTTTTACCCAGCAGGGCTCAGAAGAAGAAAATACCCCATGTGCCATTCAAGATTAGCAACTTACCTCAGGGATGGTCTTATGAGAGGTCTGCAGATGTTTACAAGCTAGTTGATAGAAGGAGTGGTCGATATTTGGAAGTGCAAGAAGGGATTTCTGGCATTCGAGAGGGGGATTCTTTTGTAGAGGAAGGAAGAAGACGCGATAGCCCGGTTAGAGGTGAGGGGGCAGATGACGATGATCCGTATCATAGACAGATAAGGGTTGCAGTGGCTCAGGCTCATCCTGTGGGATTTACACGTTGGTCAGAGCCAGAACAAAGGATGTTTGATCGACAATCTGAGGAAATGGAGCGAAAACAGGATGTACATGCAACACATGATGTATTCTCAGGAATTTTATCGCAACCAGGATTATATGTATAGGGAGAACATTCGTCATCGAGAGGATTACATGCAAGGATTACCTTATACACCCACACCACCTCCCACCGATTGGCAGTCACCCGATCTTCCTCCCTACAGTCAGACGCAGCAAGCCCCATACTACCCACAGTCTACACCATCTGTTTGGCTTCCCACTACCACCGCACCCTCAGACGAACCAAGTGGATCTCATGCAACTTCAGCTGATGCTTTCGACATGGGAGATGTGAGGAGGGGTTTCTTTGAGAGTATCTTTGGGCAGCCATATCCAGGACCACCATCTGGTGGTTATTGATGCACTCGCTGATCCTATGATCAGGTCCACGTGCTCCACCTTATCTTTGTTGAACAATGCTTACATTTATGTGTGTCTGTGGTTTTCTTTTCTTTCATTTTCTGTTGCTTTAAGCTAGGTGTCTCATGGGGTGGTCAAAACAATTATTCTCTTTTGTGTGTTTGGTGGCGTGTTTAGTGTTATGTGAAGGGAATGTGTTAAACTGATGTTGTCGGGGGGTGATCCTTGGGAAGCATGATCTATCACTTAAGTAGGGGGAAGGTGTTTTAATTCCCACATACAAGCTCTAAAATTTACATTGAGGACAATGTATGACTTAAGTGTGGGGATGAGGGAAAGTAAAAAAATGGTACATGAAAGCAGCGTTGTGTAATGTAAAATAGAGGTACTGACTCATGTTCAACTCAAGGCAAAGAAAATTTTTTTTAGAACGGATAAGTGATAGCTAACTAAGTGTAACGAGCTAGATAATAGACCTTTTATGCATGTTTGCACATCCTTAGCCGTCAACCACTGTTTTCTGTGAGAGTTGAGCCTATACATGAGCTTAGAACAACAGTAGGTTATTTGCTCACCTTCTCTTCTTGTGTGTGTACCAAAGCAAGTACTTAATTCTAGAACTTGCACAATGGATACGTTTTGAGATCATGAACCAAACTGTTGCACGCATGTGATTAAGGCATTAGGATAAACCGTTGTTTGATTAGCCTGTTTCAATTGTGTTACCCAACCCTACAATAATCCTATAGTCGCCAGTTTGAGCCCTAATCTTTTTAATTGTTTAAACCCGAATCAACCCATTAGCCTTTTCAAACGTTTTTACTTTTTAACCCGTGTGATGAAATCTGATAAGTATTGCTTGAATTTTTGATATAGCATTGTTAGAAGCAGTGAAGTGTTTAGATATAATCCTCATAAAAAAATATATAAAATAAAATAAAAAAAAAAAAAAAATGGAGTCAATAATGGGTCAAAATGACCACAAGATCAATGCCATGATCCAGAGGTAAAATATTGTAAAAATGGGTCAAGCTTACCCAAGTCCATTGTGTAGTGCTGCTTTATTGGTTAGCAAGATTCAACATTCTTATTTGGATTTCACCACCTTTAGCCACTTTAAATTCTCTATCCTCACCCAGAACCTAAGCCTTACATTACAACCCTTCAAAGACCTTTTGATGTGTGCATGGTTTGTGTTAATTGGTGGAGTTGCGATTATTGTGCAAGCTTATGGTAATTATGAGCTGTTCTTGGTTGAGAGTATTACATTGATATCCTAGCACATCTTTTGCTAGTCTAAATATTAAACCGAGAGGAGTGAAAATTGTGAGAGGTGTGATTACATGCATAGGGAAAATTGGGCAGCTCGTTAGGCTTGGATAGAAGAATCTTGATCTGAAAAGTGATGTTGTTAAGGAATTGCGAGTTGATCATGACGAGGGACCTTAACGGACATTACAGAGAAATAGCATGCGATCATGAATATACATTAGGAGTTAATTTTGTCAGTGATTTGCTTGAGGGCAAGCAAATGATAAGTGTGGGGATATGATGCGTTCGTACTTTACATGCGGTTAAAGGTCTAATTATGCATTATTATCAAATTATTATTATCGAACGGAATCACTTTGTCCTACTTATGAAACGCAGGTGTTTGGAGCTAAAAGGAAGGAAATTGAGCGTAAGAGAAAGACGGATGAGATCTGGGATACGTGAATGCAACAAAAGAAAGATCCGAGGCAAAAATAGTGAGGGACGTAACTTACGTCCTCCAGGACGTAGCTTACGTCCTTAATCTATTTTCCCTGAATTTTGGACGTAAGACAGTAGCTCAGGCCGTACAAGAGAGGGAAGGACGTAGCTTACGTCCTTATGGACGTAACTTACGTCCTCATCCTGGGTTGACCAGAAACTTCGGGTTTTGACTACATTTAAAGAGGAGAATTAGGGCAAAAGGCCCTAAGCAGTAGCAGCCGCGGGAAGAGACGAATTGGGCGATTTTGGAGCTCCTCTCTACTTCTCTAACTCATTTTCATCATCATCAAAGTCATTCCAAATCCAAGTGCTATGGAGTTGCAACCAACATCATCAACCGGAGTCCAAGCTTCAATCACCATGAGAGGCTAAACTTCTTTGGTTTTCCCCCGGTTTGTGTATTGTAAGACTATGGTTTGTTAACATTTGAAAACTAGATTGCATCCTTGTGTTGTGTATTTGATTGCTTGAAACATTTATGTTAGTACTTTGATCTTAACTTGAATTCCCAAATTGAATGAATGATTATGAAATTTGTCTTTGAGAAATGGAGTTGGTCATGTGTGCTATGTATATGTAGAGTTTGAATGTTCTTGTGTAATGAAGTGTATTATTGTCCGTGTTAACGTTGACGATTCTTGACACCTAAACCGGGTAATGATGAACTCGTTAGCATAAATCACACCTTTGATGCAAGTTAGTTGGATTAGTAGAACCATAACCTTATGATATCAACCGGGGGTGAACCTTATTACTAAACGTTGTTTTATTAACCATTGTTCTAAGTTTTCCAAGTTTCATTAATCATTTTTAAGTAACCTTTGTGTTTTGTTCATTTTTTGTGTTGGACAAAGTTTCAACACCATTTCAAGTAAACATATCAAGCTTTTATAAACAAAATAGCAAGCTTCATAATTAACTCAATAGTCCAATTCAAGTCTAAACACAAACCACATACTCCTTGTGATTCGACACCCTTCTTACCATTTGCTACATAGTTTTGGTACTAAGGAACTATACAAATATTTATCTTTGACTAGTGCACGCGACAAGCCGGTCACATGCACATGGATATTCCTGATTTCTTTCGTGGGCCAGATCAGCCGCCACCACCTCAGTAGTTGGACATGAAGACAGCAGGATGATTATTCTTATTTTGTTTGGGTATTATTTTTCTTTGATGATGTTTTTATGATATCCTGGTCTGTATGTGATATTTCTAGACATATTTCATGGTTATGGGTCGGTTGGGTTGGAGTTTTAGACTTTGCACTTTATGACTGTGATGTGGTGACCTTTCGTTTATGTTTAAGTGTTTTAGAATGATTGAATGGTGGCCGCTTTGCTCGTGTGTGAGATTGGAAGTTATTTGCTGAGCACGTTCAAATTGGAAGGCATTTTCTGGATAAGACTGGCACATGACAGTCTTCCTATACTTTACCAGCTAAGTCTTTTCCAGTTTATCTTGTTTTATTTTCTTTTCTTTGTTTTTAGTTTTTAGTTTTAGTTTTTGTTTTTCTTCTTTTAGTTGTTTGGGTCAGATTTTCATTCTGCATTAGGGACAATGCAATGTTCAAGTGTGGGATGGGTAACTGTCGTTCGAGTCTGTATATAGTGTCGGTTGAGTCAAAAAAAAAAAAATAATAATAATAAAAAATAATAATAATAGGTTGATTAATGAGTCTTTGGTTAATCCAGCTAGCTTTGAAATGTCTCCTAAGTGTTCCTAAATCACTTAATTAAAAACTGGAAGGTCTTGTGGGTACTCATCCTAGGAGAAACGAGAAACCAAGTGTTAGGAAATTAAGGCACCCCTATAGGTTGTTAAACTAACTGTTTAATAGAAGCTTATTACTCACAAATCTAGCACACTACTATTCTTTTTATGCAAATAAATTAGAAAATTAGTGGCGCCCCATTGAATTCCATAAAAGGAACATGTAAATTGAAGGTGTAATCTAGGGATAATAGACTTACAAATGTTCCACAATTTAGACCCAATTTTTCCTTTCAGTTTCATTTAGTGAGGTTAGCCTTTTTGTTTCTCATTGTTTATATGCATTCATTATGCATCTGCTTGACTGAGTGAATACCACATAACTTGTATATTTTAGAACTTGTCTAGGATATGCTAGTTGAGACTTTGAATGTGAACTTGCACAGAAGTGATAGAGGCATTTAGGATTGGAGCCTTGTTTGAAGCCTGTTTTTTTTTCTTACCCTTAAATGTTTATCCCCTAGTTCACCCGTCTGAGCCTTTGTGTTATTCTTTTTCTTTGTTTATTAACCGTGAGCCTTAGCCTTTTGTGTGTTTAAACCTATCTGTTTTGGTCTGTGTGTTTAGATGAACCGGTTGAGCTAGTGTCTAGTATATTTGCAGTTATGTTTATTTCATTGTATTTCGTTTATGTAAAATTGATAAAAAAAAATGATGAAAAAAAAGAGAGAGAGAGAGAAAACAAAAGAAAAAGATGCAAGTATGGATGTTTAGTGGTGTTTAGTGAATATGGATCCATAGTATGATCCGGTTTTGTTTCATTTAGCATTTGTTCATTGTGTTGGCCTAGTAAAACCGTGTTCATCTAATCACCTTTCGTTTGTTTTCCTTTGTGTTTCCTACCCTAAACCTTAGCCTCGTTACTGCCCTATTTAAGTCCTACTTGATTTGTGCAAGTTTCGTTCGTAGAAGTGGAGACTGGATTCTTTTACAAGCTTATGATAATATCCTGTTATGTTTGGTTTTGAGTGTACACAGAAAATGCTAGTGCCTTTTACACTAGTTCCAGAAATTAGCCGAGTGTGAGTGACAAATTGTGAGCATTTGTGGGACATTGTGGGTCTAGAGTCTGTAGGTTACCCGAAGATTTGTATACGTTCATATCATTCATTTCATTCACTTTCACATGTGAATATGAGCTTCTATTAGATATGTTAGTTTTTCAGGTTATAGCGGTTAGAACAACCTAAATGGTTTGACTTCTGCCTTTCATTAAAATATACACTGGTAACTAGTGGTTTCCTAGGTGTGAGATCCTTTAGACATACCCAGTTTGCTCACTCGAACTTAATAGCGAACATGATAAAGGGACCTGATTTGCTAGTGCTAGGATGTTTTGTTAAACAATAACCAAGATTCAATTTCTTTTTCAACTTATTTTGTTCCTAATTGGTTTCAAGTCTCTGATTGTAAATATATGATAAAATGTTTTTTTTCAGGGACGAAAAAGGGTCAAGTGTGGGGATATTTGATGTATTGCAAAATACATCGATTTCTATGCACATTTTATTCGTTTTTCGAGTCGTTAGCTTAGATTTCGTCTCATTTTAGTTTGTTACTTAGTATTTCGTGTTTGTGTAGGTTTTTGAGTAAAAAAGGTGGAAATATGCTTAATTGAAGAAAACTATGGTTCCGGGTGCGTTGCGGGCGACAGATGAGTCAACAGAAAAGAAGAAAAACATTTTGGAAAAATACCCCCCTCTCGCGTCGCGCGTCGGGGAATTGGGTTTTCTGTCGTGCAGCGCTAGGGCCTTCAGAAGTTCAGTTTATTTACAAAAATGCCACCGCGTCAGATTTCAAGAAATTAACCCCCTCGCGCTGCGCTACGGGGAAATTGATTTTCCCTCGCGCGACGCGAGGGCCCCTCAAACGTGAAAAACATGTTTAAGTGTTGTTTAAGTCGTTTTTGGAACCCTAATTACGATTGAACAACTTGGAGCGGCTGAAGACGAAAGAGAGAGGCGATTTGAGCATATTGGAGTCATTGGAGCAAAGAATTGAAGCTAGGATCATCAACGTTCTTGATTTCGGGTTCTAATCACTTTCGTTATTGTTTGATTACTTGAACATGATGTATAACTTGATTGAATCTGAGTTTGTCACTGTTTTGATCTGATTATGAGTAGCTAAGACTTTATACACTATCTAGAATGATGATTAGTTGATGATTGTGGATGTTTGAATGGTTGAATTGATGAATGGTTGATATTATTGTAAAAGACTTGATTTTGGTTGAATTGAATGAGTATTATGTATTGATTTCTATTCTTGAATGCATGTTTATCCTATATGATTAGCCTATGAATGTCTTTCAATTGTGGTTATCATATCTAGCACGTGACTTGGTGTTTGTGGTTTACTAGGGATTTTGCTAGACGTAGTAAAGTCTTAGGATTGCATGTGTAATTGGATAAGAAATCAATGTGTATCTTAACTGGAAATTGGAAGATAAAGGTTAGTTGATTGATCTTGGTTATTAGATTCTAGGTTAATTGATAACTGGTAAGCAGTTCAAATCTGGTAATTTGATAATCTTGTTAATCATGTTTAATTAGACCATAATCAAGTCACCTCTTGCATGCTAAATGTTTGTGGTATGTTAGACTACTTTGTCCAACACCTATCTGGTACTTTAATATCGCTTAGTTAACTGGAAGGAAAACTTAGCCGTTGGTAAGCATAACACATGTCTTTAGGGGTCATTTTGGTCACACCCGGTGAATGGTCTGGGATCCACTAAGTCTTCCTCAGGATATGTATCTTTAGAAAACCAACCCATTCATAATTCTGAACCATTCTTACATTCATGCATCTCAACTAGGATTCTATCTAGATAGTGTTATCTTCAATTAATCAGTAACTTTAAATCAGTCATCTCTGTGTTCATTTCTGCACTTCTTAGTTCATTTCTTTTAATTATTAATTTTAGTCTTTAGTTGCTAATTGAAAACCCCCAATCTTATAATTAATTGTTATTCCTTTAGTTGAATCTAGGTTTTTCTATTTCTAGTGTCTCGTGGGTTCGATTCCCGTTCTTCCTTAATCTGTTCTACACGCGATAGGTACACTTGCCTATTTTGTGTTCTAGGTCTAGGTCGTTTAGGGTAAAATTGAGTGTCTCGTTTAAGTCTAGGTTAGTTAATTTAGTTTATTTTTATAGACCGTTTAAGCACATCACTACTCCTATCTTAATGGTAAAACACCTTTTGAAACATTGTTTCATAAATCTCCTTCTTATGATCATTTAAGAAGTTTTGGTTGCTTATGTTATGCCTCCACTTTGAAATCTGGCAGAGATAAGTTTCAGCCACGAGCTGTCCCTTGTGTTTTCATTGGTTATCCCATGGACAGAAAGGATACAAGCTATATAACATTGATACTAAAACCATTTTTGTTTCACGGAATGCTATATTTCTTGAACACATCTTTCCTTCCATTCCTTCTCCTTCAAATCATCACTTATTTCCTGTTTTTGACAATTTTGATCAAATTTTTGATGATTTGAATTCTATTTCTTCTTCCACTGATCCTTCTTCCACTCCTTCTTCTTCCACACATACTTCTTCCATTCCTTCTATTCCTCTCCGACGGTCTTCTAGGACTGTTAATCCTCCTTCTCATCTCAATGATTATGTTTGTAATCATGTTCATACTTCTCTTCAGTCTTGTTCTTCTTGTCCTCACACTCTTACTAATGATTGTTTTGCCACTGCCAATCTTGTTTCTTCTGATCTCAGTTCTTCTGCTCAAATATTCTTAATGCTCTTGATACTATTTCTGAACCCCACTCTTATTCTGAGGCTGCTCAACATCCACTTGGCAGGAAGCTATGCAAAAAGAGTTTGCAGCTCTTGAAAACACCAATACTTGGTGCATTGTTGATTTACCTTTGGGTAAAAAGCCTATTAAATGTAAGTGGGTTTACAAGATCAAACTTAAAGCAGATGGTACTGACGTGAGGTCGAAGTCTCAATCAAATTTAAAACCAAATACTACTAATTAGCTAGCGGTAAGTGGGTATCGAACACAAGGAGTTTGTGGAATATGTGTTAACTCAATCAAATTGCAATTACCTAAATTTAACTAAAATGATAAATAATTAAGGTTCAATAATCTGTTGATTTGTTGAATTGACTTAAAGCAGGAAATAAAAGTAATTGATTTGTAAAAAATCAGTAATGAGAGATATGTTTCCCTTTGGTATCCGGATTTTAACAAATGATGATATTGGTGTTAATTGGGAAGAACCACATAGACATGATTCATGAGTGTGTGCTTATGTGTGATCAAAGAGGACTAAGTACTTGTATTAGCAAGGTTATCTCTCGATAATCAGTATCACTGTTGAATTACCCAACCCTTCCACTAAATCAAGATTTGCCTATGGCATCAAGAACGTATGGTTAAAGTTAAGCAATCCATGAATGACCCATTACACATAATACACAATCATCATGACAAAACAATCACAAGATCAAAAATTTCATCATCCCATAATAGAAAACACCAACATGATCAAAGTTACAAATCCTTCAAACCAAAAGGAAACACACAAGAAGACTAGCACTCATAGTTTATGCATGAAAACAAGATTCAAGATACAATTCATAACAATCAAAATGAATAGCAAGGATTAAAGTACCACAAGATCTTGTTCTTCAACACATCTAAGAAGATCAACAAAAGCTTAGCCAAAGAAAACTTCAATTCTCATCACCCGAATGATTTTGCTCCAAGAAGATTAACTTCCTAAATCCATTGTCTTCAATGTTTTATCTCCAAACAATGCCAACCAAAGTTCCCTCTTTTCTGCTAAAATTCGTCACCTTTCCATATTTTGAGCAAAAAGGCACCTCCACTTGTGATTTTAATAAGTGAATCCACTTGCCAGGAAGTTGCCTCTACCGTAACTTACGGTAGCCACCGTAAGTTACGGTAGCCACAAGACTTGTACGGTGGAAAGCTTCTGTGATACGGTGGAAATTATGGGTGTTTGGGGTCCACCGTACCTTACGGTGGCCACCGTAAGGTACGGTGGAGCCCTGAACATTTGTTTCTTCTTTTCTTCTTTCCACACACGTCCACTCCGTTCCACGCTCGCAACGTTTTCTCTATTTTTAGCTCCCAACATACCTGAAACATAAGCAACTGTTGTTATCTAATTCAAGATATTACACGATTAAATGAGAGAATGTTACGCATTTTAACATCATAAAAGGGTTGTTCCTTGAACCACCCGTCACATCCCCACACTTAACCGTTGCTTGTCCCAAGCAACATATTAAATCAATTTCAAACAAGCGATCAATGTAACCCAAGCATAACATGTAATACTTTTTACTAACCCTTTCGTAACAACCAAAATGACACACCCTCGCTATGTCCCTCCTCTCGGCGACAAGTAAGCACTAGCGTCCATGAACTAGACACACAAAGGCAAACGGCGGTTGCACAACTATAAGCTTGTACCTAAATCGACCCTTCTCTTAACAATTGTTAACATGAATGCATATCAAAGGGACTTCAAGGTTGTAACGTGGCTAGGTGTATGGGTAGGAAATGGAATATATATGAAGAAGCGAAAACTTAACCTGATCTTTTATTACATAATAACATAAACAAGCCTAATACTATGAACAAGGTACTCAACTTCAATCCCCCTTTTTTTCTTTTTTTTTCTTTTTTTTCTTAATTTTTCTCTTTCTTTTTCTTCTTTTCATTTTTCTCTTTTTTCATCGCTTTTTCCAAAATTTTTATCTATATTTAATTTTTTTTCTTGATAACAATAAAACAAACATGAAATCTTCACGCAAACATTCAGCATAGCATTGAAGATGATTATAGCTACTAAACAACTAATAACATTATAAGACCAGGTCAAGTTAGGTAAATTTTGAAGTAACTTGTCACACCCCGACCGACGGCGGAATCATCGGAGCGGACGAGGGAATGATTGATTGTTCATAACTCATGATTGTCTATAGTGAAAATAATATTAAAATCAGATTACATGATAACATGAATTCAACAGATACAAATACAACAGTTAAAGTCACAAATAATAATTGTCTTTTGTTTTGACTAAGTCCAGGTCTTATATGATCAAGTAGAAGTCCACTAGCTTGCTTAACCTGAAATCATGTGAGAAAATAAAGTCAGCTAACGAATTAGCTGGTGAGTAATCATAGTTTTGAGTATACATATAGATTGATTGATTGATTGAGAATAATCCAATTCACAAGGTAACGTTAAGACTTATATTGCAATAGTAAAACATATAGATAAACTGACACAATAACAACCCCTTGACTTGACACTTGCAAATAATAGACTCCACACATACACCATAGTTTAACTCCTGCCTCTGGCACAATCACCACTCGACTATTCATATGGGGTGGGTTATCCAAACCAGTAGATCTACATTGTTGCCAGGATTGATTGATTGATTGAATTAGGGTTTTATTGTCGTCCAGTTTAGCATAGTATGTTCACGTAATTGCAAGTAATAACATAACCTGTCTTGAATTGAATTTAGAATGAAACAACAATAGAATATCATGATTGAATATATTGTATCACATGATTTCCCCCAAATAGGAAATGATATAAAAAGGGGATATGAATACTCACTGATTGATGATATTAGAACCTGGAAGTGATAGATTAAACACCAACGATTTCCTTACGATTAACCTAAGGAACGGTGTCTCGAATTAGAATAATAATGATTTGAGAATGTGGGAATGTATTAGGATTTCTATTTGGTTTTGAATGGTAGTTTAAATAAACTAATTTATTTAATTTGAATGTCTCGAAATAAATAAAATGAATTCATTGAAAACGATTATGTTAAAATTTAAATAAACGTATCATTATGCGTAACCGTTTGACTTATTGTTAAAGTGGGAAAAACAATAATTAATTTTATATAATTAATTATATGATAATTAATTAAAATATTTAATTATTTATATAACTAAAAGAAATGAACTTGTTATTTGAAATGATTTTAAATATATCACTTTTTATATTTAATCATAATTAAAACAATAATAACGATTATTTGAAATAATCAAGAGTAATATAGTGTCAAATAATAATTTAATAAATTAAATTATTATTAGAAGTTCACTTTTGTTTAAATATTTTATATTTAAGCATAATGCTTTTGACGATTTCTAGCAGCGACCAAGTTATCACGGATCTTATGAATTTTGTCGGTTGTTTCTTGTATCAATTCCGGACCAGTAATGTGGATTCACCAACTTCAGACCATACAAGGCCTCAAATGGTGTCATCTGTTGGTCTGGTAACTGTTATTGTAAGAGAATTCAATTAACGAAAAATAAGAATCCCACGATCCACTGAAATCAATGACACAAGCCCAGAGCATATTCTCGAGGTTTGTATCGTTTTTTTTTTTTTTTTTTTTCAGTCTGACCGCTGGTTTGTGGTTGATAAGCTGTGTTAAGATTCGGTTGAGTTTCGAGGGCTGATTGGAGACTTTTCCAGAAACAAGAGATGAAGCGACCATCACGATCAGAGATAATATCTTTACTTGACAATAGATTGTTTAGGAAGACTACCATCACGTAATCAGGTTTTGATGATAACTCACAATGAAAATCGATAGATAAGGAATAAATGGTTTGATGTAGCTAGATCGAGTCAAAACATGAGAATAAAAGAAATCGATTTAAGAATTTAAATGTTCCAAGTTAGGATTCAAAATCAACCTAAAACGAATCAGGTCTCTGTTCAAGTTCAGAGATCATGCTTTGGCTTGATAGGTCGAAACACTAACATTATTTCACCCTTCAAGTTAATACATGCGTCTCGTCACTTGATTACAACCATGGTAAGTTGATGATCAAGAAATGAGAATAGTCCTCAAGGTATGGTTTTCACCCCTAACTTGATGGTGTACTCTCAAGGTATGACTACTAACTTACCAATCAAAAGTTCGATCTGAGGATCTTTAGAAATAAGACAAGGTAACTCACCATTAAGGTAAGGGAAATCACTCCTATCTTAACGATGAATTTTTACAAAAACAAAATATGATAAGATAGACTTCCTCATCAAAATCCAGAATTCACTCCTACTTTGACGAGGTCGTTTCATTTGAGAAATACAATCCATAAAAATGAAATTATCACCAGGTATGAAATTTACGTCTATCTTGATGATTGAATTTCATAATAACAAGAAAACAATTGAAGATTGACATTTGTCACCAAGTACGGGTTTCAATCCTATTTTTAGTGATATCATGTCATTTGTGAAATGCAAGTTCCAAAGTGATTAATTGAAGTTAGTCCCCGAGATAAGGAAATCACCATAATCCAGAGGATGAAATTTCATAAAACACATCATTGAAGAACATTTATTGAAATGAATAAAGATTCATCACCAAAGTAAGGGAATCACCCCTGTTTTGATGAGTTAGAATCATTTAGGAGATTCGAGTGTCCTTAGTCATAGGTTGACTTACAAACTCTTTCATCTCCCACGGTGCAAACGGTTCAAAGTTAGACTTAACAACGAAAGGAAAAATATCTCAATTAGAAATTTAGAAATTTTCAAATTACATCAATGTAACAAAAGGAAAATCACGATTACAAATCTTGAATTACATCATGAAGACGAAATCAAGGACAAGAATTATTCAACACCACATCATTGGTGGCTTGAGCTTGTTGAGTATTGATGTTGAAAGCACGTCCTTGAGCCGTAGGAACTGGGATGACAATTGAGGGCATCGATTTCGAAAATGGTTCGGATCACCACATTGATAGCATGCACGACCCTGGGTAATTGCAAGAGGATGTTGGTGAACTGGTGCATTAGTCGGAGCTTTAGCAGCACTCCTGCACACGTTGAATGTATGACCCAAACGACCACAATTGTGCATTGACGACATGAGTGTTAGCGGGATGATGGTAATTGCAGATGTTACACAGTGGATGGGGTCCGACGTATGGCTTTCTCATCAGCGATTGGTTGTTTACCACTTGTTGATGTGTTGGAGGGACTTGAGTAATTGGCACAGCAGGGGTAATTACAGCAAAGTTTTGAGATTGAGCCTTCCTCTTCTTGTTCTTGGAAAACTCGGGTTGGTCGGTTTTGACGGTCTCGTTAGAAAGTTTATCGGTATTCTTCTTCGATCCTTTCCGGGTTAAGGAACCCGCTTTCACATGATTATCGGTTAACTGTGCAGCCAGCCTGATAGCATCTTCTAGTGTTGAAGGATTCCTTCCTAGCACCGTATCCTGAATCTGCATGGGTAGTCCACCAATATATTTCTCGATGGCTCGAGAGGTAGGGGTAGCAAGATGCGGTACCAAAAGGCTCAGTTCGTGGAATCGGTTAGTGTATGCTAGGTTCTCGCCACTGTCTTGGGTTAATTCCCAGAATTCAGCTTCCAGTTTTCGGACTTCGTTTCTTGGGCAGAACTCTTTAGTCATAAGCTCCTTAACTTCAGCCCATGTTAATGCTAGAGCAGCATCAGTTCCACGGGTTCGTTTCTCTCCGTTCCACCAAGTGAGTGCGCGTTTCTGGAGAACACTTGTGGCATACCGGACTTTTAGATTTTCAGGGCATTCGCTGTTTAGGAAGGTGTTCTCGATGCTTTCGAACCACTGTAGTAATCCAGTAGCTCCTTCAGTTCCACTGAACTTAGTGGGTTGCAGGAACTGAAATGTTTGTAGGTACAAGTTTGGGGAGGGTTTGGTGCAATTGGGTTTTGGACAGTATTGTTGCCTTGGTTCAAATGGGTAAGTAGAGTTGGGATGACCGCAGTAACTTCACGTGCTACAATAGCAGAAATCTTACGGCCAGAGTTTCTAGATCGTGAACGGATTCGACGAGAAGACATTCTGTATAATATGGAAAGAAGAAACCTCTATGAGAACGGGTAATTGGTTTTTAAACTTTTCAAATAATAAATCGTTAATGAGATTGTTTAGAATAACAATGAGAGGTTTGGAGTGTAAACGTTCGGTTCGCAAACCAAAGCGAATACGTTGACTTATCAAAGTATTTGTGTCCAGCACGAGGACATGCGTACCTATAAGCGAATACTCATCTCGAGGGTTCCCAGGTAAGGTAATCAAGTTGTATGAAATACCTTGCCTAGACAGAACACCTTAAGATACAGGTATCCCACTCTTCCAGCATTGCATGTTCTCGGTCATGTGACACGGACTTTGACGAGATTTGAAAACCATGAATAACAATCGAGTTTTTGGAGTTTGAAATCACTTGAATTAGGCACACAGTGCCTTAGAGTATGAGTTAAGATTCGTGTGTATATTGATAGATTCATAGTATAAGAGAATCACATACACAGATAATCACATAATCAAGTATAAACATGTAAGGCACATAAAATCCTGTCTAAGCATATAAAATACATGAGAGGACTCATGTGTAAAGGTACTTAGTTATAGTCTAGGTCATTCCATTTCTAATAACCTAATTCCCTATAACCATGGCTCTGATACCAATCTGTCACACCCCGACCGACGGCGGAATCATCGGAGCGGACGAGGGAATGATTGATTGTTCATAACTCATGATTGTCTAATAGTGAAAATAATATTAAAATCAGATTACATGATAACATGAATTCAACAGATACAAATACAACAGTTAAAGTCACAAATAATAATTGTCTTTTGTTTTGACTAAGTCCAGGTCTTATATGATCAAGTAGAAGTCCACTAGCTTGCTTAACCTGAAATCATGTGAGAAAATAAAGTCAGCTAACGAATTAGCTGGTGAGTAATCATAGTTTTGAGTATACATATAGATTGATTGATTGATTGAGAATAATCCAATTCACAAGGTAACGTTAAGACTTATATTGCAATAGTAAAACATATAGATAAACTGACACAATAACAACCCCTTGACTTGACACTTGCAAATAATAGACTCCACACATACACCATAGTTTAACTCCTGCCTCTGGCACAATCACCACTCGACTATTCATATGGGGTGGGTTATCCAAACCAGTAGATCTACATTGTTGCCAGGATTGATTGATTGATTGAATTAGGGTTTTATTGTCGTCCAGTTTAGCATAGTATGTTCACGTAATTGCAAGTAATAACATAACCTGTCTTGAATTGAATTTAGAATGAAACAACAATAGAATATCATGATTGAATATATTGTATCATATGATTTCCCCCAAATAGGAAATGATATAAAAAGGGGATATGAATACTCACTTGATTGATGCTATTAGAACCTGGAAGTGATAGATTAAACACCAACGATTTCCTTACGATTAACCTAAGGAACGGTGTCTCGAATTAGAATAATAATGATTTGAGAATGTGGGAATGTATTAGGATTTCTATTGGTTTTGAATGGTAGTTTAAATAAACTAATTTATTTAATTTGAATGTCTCGAAATAAATAAAATGAATTCATTGAAAACGATTATGTTTAAAATTTAAAATAAACGTATCATTATGCGTAACCGTTTGACTTATTGTTAAAGTGTGGAAAAACAAATAATTAATTTTATATAATTAATTATATGATAATTAATTAAAATATTTAATTATTTATATAACTAAAAGAAATGAACTTGTTATTTGAAATGATTTTAAATATATCACTTTTTATATTTAATCATAATTAAAACAATAATAACGATTATTTGAAATAATCAAGAGTAATATAGTGTCAAATAATAATTTAATAAATTAAATTATTATTAGAAGTTCACTTTTGTTTAAATAATTTTGTATTATTTGTAATTTTATTTATTTAAAACATTTATTAAAATAGGTAAAATGTTAAAAATAAATTTCAGTAATTAATTAAATTGTTCTAAAAATTTTTAATGTTTGTAAAAATTTTTATAATTTTTACAATTTTTTTGATAATTTTTGGAGGCTTAAAAGGCCCCAAAAAAATGGTTGAGGTGGCCCGGGGTCGAACCCGGGACCTCATGGATTGCAATGGGTGCAGGGACCAGTGAACCAAGGTCACAACCGCGGTAAGGTCCGGTTCCAATTGCTTATAAGCCTTCTTAACCCAATTTCCCCAAATACCCTATGAACCCTAGATTGAATCAACCCAAATCGAACCCGAATTCGACTTTGATTGCTTCTGCAATCATGGGGCTTTTGTTCCCCATGATTAAACGAGTGTGTGTGTGTGTATGTAATTACCCGATTCGGTGATCAATCGATGTAGAACACTTCAATAACAGGTCGCGGCAGGGGAGGTGATCGAATGATGAGCAAATCGTGATGAAACTCAAATTAATTTCGTATGAAGCTTCGTATGATGATCGTGATTAAAATCCCTTTATCATTGTGGTTAAAATCGAGCGGAGATGGGTTGTTAGTTGAGTTGCAGGTCGCGGTTTTGGAAGGAATCAAACGATGTGTGTGTGTTCGTTTAGGTGAAATTGGATATGGGGATCGATTAGTGATAGTTATACAATTGTTTCTGCTGATTCAATTAAATTAATTTGAGTTTTAGTGCGATCTGTGGACTGACAAAAGGTCCGACACGCGTGGCTCGGGTTCTACATCGCATGCGTTCGAATTTGGAATTGTTTAGTTGGCACGCGTTCGAATCTCCCACATGGATGTGTCGGGAGTGTCTGTTTTGGTCAGAAATCGCGTGATCGTGGCTTTTGAAGCTCGCCGGAGGGTCACCGGAGGTGTGACCGGCGGTGAAGGGGTTCGACGGGAAGGGAGTGTGTTTTAAAAAAATTTACACTTTTGGCCCCTGTGGTTTTGAATGTTATCATTTCATGTTTAAACTTCCCTTTAAAGTTTGAAAATTACCAAATGACCCCTGGACCTTATTATTGTTATATTATTAAAGTAGTTATTATTATTATTATTATTATTATTTATATATTACTACCACTAGTATTATTATTATCATTATTATTATTATATTATTATGATTATTGTATTTCTCGGAATCAACATCGAACAAAATCAGCTTTATATAAAAAAAATACGAAATGTTACAGTCTCCCCTGCTTTAGGAAATTTCGTCCCGAAATTTTAATCACGAGGATGCTGAAACGAAAAGATGAGGGTACTTGGATTTCATTTGGTCCTCACGTTTCCAGGTGAACTCTGGTCCACGTTTAGACTCCCAACGAACTTTGACAATTGGCATTCGGCTACGTTTGAGTTGTTTGACTTCCCGATCCATAATTTCCACAGGTTTCTCAATAAAGTGCATAGATTCATCAATCTGGGCTTCGTCAAGTGAAATATTGAGATTTTCATCGGCAAGACATCTCTTGAGGTTTGAAACATGAAACGTCGGATGTATATTACTGAGCTCTTAGGTTAGTTCAAGCTCGTAGGCCATTTTCCCAATTCGCTCAAGCACTTTGAATGGACCCACGTAACGAGGTGCTAGCTTCCCTTTCTTTCCAAAGCGAATCACTCCCTTCCAAGGTGATACCTTAAGAAGTACGAGATCACCGACATTGTATTCCATGGGCCTACGTCTTTTGTCAGCATAATGCTTTTGACGATTTCTAGCAGCGACCAAGTTATCACGGATCTTATGAATTTTGTCGGTTGTTTCTTGTATCAATTCCGGACCAGTAATGTGATTCACCAACTTCAGACCATACAAGGCCTCAAATGGTGTCATCTGTTGGTCTGGTAACTGTTATTGTAAGAGAATTCAATTAACGAAAAATAAGAATCCCACGATCCACTGAAATCAATGACACAAGCCCAGAGCATATTCTCGAGGGTTTGTATCGTTTTTTTTTTTTTTTTTTTTTTTTTTTTCAGTCTGACCGCTGGTTTGTGGTTGATAAGCTGTGTTAAGATTCGGTTGAGTTTCGAGGGCTGATTGGAGACTTTTCCAGAAAACAAGAGATGAAGCGACCATCACGATCAGAGATAATATCTTTACTTGACAATAGATTGTTTAGGAAGACTACTATCACGTAATCAGGTTTTGATGATAACTCACAATGAAAATCGATAGATAAGGATAAATGGTTTGATGTAGCTAGATCGAGTCAAAACATGAGAATAAAAGAAATCGATTTAAGAATTTAAATGTTCCAAGTTAGGATTCAAAATCAACCTAAAACGAATCAGGTCTCTGTTCAAGTTCAGAGATCATGCTTTGGCTTGATAGGTCGAAACACTAACATTATTTCACCCTTCAAGTTAATACATGCGTCTCGTCACTTGATTACAACCATGGTAAGTTGATGATCAAGAAATGAGAATAGTCCTCAAGGTATGGTTTTCACCCTAACTTGATGGTGTACTCTCAAGGTATGACTACTAACTTACCAATCAAAAGTTCGATCTGAGGATCTTTAGAAATAAGACAAGGTAACTCACCATTAAGGTAGGGAAATCACTCCTATCTTAACGATGAATTTTTACAAAAACAAAATATGATAAGATAGACTTCCTCATCAAAATCCAGAATTCACTCCTACTTTGACGAGGTCGTTTCATTTGAGAAATACAATCCATAAAAATGAAATTATCACCAAGGTATGAAATTTACGTCTATCTTGATGATTGAATTTCATAATAACAAGAAAACAATTGAAGATTGACATTTGTCACCAAAGTACGGTTTCAATCCTATTTTAGTGTTATCATGTCATTTGTGAAATGCAAGTTCCAAAGTGATTAATTGAAGTTAGTCCCCGAGATAAGGAAATCACCATAATCCAGAGGATGAAATTTCATAAAACACATCATTGAAGAACATTTATTGAAATGAATAAAGATTCATCACCAAAGTAAGGGAATCACCCCTGTTTTGATGAGTTAGAATCATTTAGGAGATTCGAGTGTCCTTAGTCATAGGTTGACTTACAAACTCTTTCATCTCCCACGGTGCAAACGGTTCAAAGTTAGACTTAACAACGAAAGGAAAAATATCTCAATTAGAAATTTAGAAATTTTCAAATTACATCAATGTAACAAAAGGAAAATCACGATTACAAATCTTGAATTACATCATGAAGACGAAATCAAGGACAAGAATTATTCAACACCACATCATTGGTGGCTTGAGCTTGTTGAGTATGATGTTGAAAGCACGTCCTTGAGCCGTAGGAACTGGGATGACAAGTTGAGGGCATCGATTGCGAAAATGGTTCGGATCACCACATTGATAGCATGCACGACCCTGGGTAATTGCAAGAGGATGTTGGTGAACTGGTGCATTAGTCGGAGCTTTAGCAGCACTCCTGCACACGTTGAATGTATGACCCAAACGACCACAATTTGTGCATTGACGACATTGAGTGTTAGCGGGATGATGGTAATTGCAGATGTTACACAGTGGATGGGGTCCGACGTATGGCTTTCTCATCAGCGATTGGTTGTTTACCACTTGTTGATGTGTTGGAGGGACTTGAGTAATTGGCACAGCAGGGGTAATTACAGCAAAGTTTTGAGATTGAGCCTTCCTTCTTGTTCTTGGAAAACTCGGGTTGGTCGGTTTTGACGGTCTCGTTAGAAAGTTTATCGGTATTCTTCTTCGATCCTTTCCGGGTTAAGGAACCCGCTTTCACATGATTATCGGTTAACTGTGCAGCCAGCCTGATAGCATCTTCTAGTGTTGAAGGATTCCTTCCTAGCACCGTATCCTGAATCTGCATGGGTAGTCCACCAATATATTTCTCGATGGCTCGAGAGGTAGGGGTAGCAAGATGCGGTACCAAAAGGCTCAGTTCGTGGAATCGGTTAGTGTATGCTAGGTTCTCGCCACTGTCTTGGGTTAATTCCCAGAATTCAGCTTCCAGTTTTCGGACTTCGTTTCTTGGGCAGAACTCTTTAGTCATAAGCTCCTTAACTTCAGCCCATGTTAATGCTAGAGCAGCATCAGTTCCACGGGTTCGTTTCTCTCCGTTCCACCAAGTGAGTGCGCGTTTCTGGAGAACACTTGTGGCATACCGGACTTTTAGATTTTCAGGGCATTCGCTGTTTAGGAAGGTGTTCTCGATGCTTTCAAACCACTGTAGTAATCCAGTAGCTCCTTCAGTTCCACTGAACTTAGTGGGGTTGCAGGAACTGAAATGTTTGTAGGTACAAGTTTGGGGAGGGTTTGGTGCAATTGGGTTTTGGACAGTATTGTTGCCTTGGTTCAAATGGGTAAGTAGAGTTGGGATGACCGCAGTAACTTCACGTGCTACAATAGCAGAAATCTTACGGCCAGAGTTTCTAGATCGTGAACGGATTCGACGAGAAGACATTCTGTATAATATGGAAAGAAGAACCTCTATGAGAAACGGGTAATTGGTTTTTAAAACTTTTCAAAATAATAAAATCGTTAATGAGATTGTTTAGAATAACAATGAGAGGTTTGGAGTGTAAACGTTCGGTTCGCAAACCAAAGCGAATACGTTGACTTATCAAAGTATTTGTGTCCAGCACGAGGACATGCGTACCTATAAGCGAATACTCATCTCGAGGGTTCCCAGGTAAGGTAATCAAGTTGTATGAAATACCTTGCCTAGACAGAACACCTTAAGATACAGGTATCCCACTCTTCCAGCATTGCATGTTCTCGGTCATGTGACACGGACTTTGACGAGATTTGAAAACCATGAATAACAATCGAGTTTTTGGAGTTTGAAATCACTTGAATTAGGCACACAGTGCCTTAGAGTATGAGTTAAGATTCGTGTGTATATTGATAGATTCATAGTATAAGAAGAATCACATACACAAGATAATCACATAATCAAGTATAAACATGTAAGGCACATAAAATCCTGTCTAAGCATATAAAATACATGAGAGGACTCATGTGTAAAGGTACTTAGTTATAGTCTAGGTCATTCCATTTCTAATAACCTAATTCCCTATAACCATGGCTCTGATACCAATCTGTCACACCCCCGACGGCGGAATCATCGGAGCGGACGATGATTGATTGTTCATCGGAGCGGACGAGGGAATGATTGATTGTTCATAACTCATGATTGTCTAATAGTGAAAATAATATTAAAATCAGATTACATGATACATGAATTCAACAGATACAAATACAACAGTTAAAGTCACAAATAATAATTGTCTTTTGTTTTGACTAAGTCCAGGTCTTATATGATCAAGTAGAAGTCCACTAGCTTGCTTAACCTGAAATCATGTGAGAAAATAAAGTCAGCTAACGAATTAGCTGGTGAGTAATCATAGTTTTGAGTATACATATAGATTGATTGATTGATTGAGAATAATCCAATTCACAAGGTAACGTTAAGACTTATATTGCAATAGTAAAACATATAGATAAACTGACACAATAACAACCCCTTGACTTGACACTTGCAAATAATAGACTCCACACATACACCATAGTTTAACTCCTGCCTCTGGCACAATCACCACTCGACTATTCATATGGGGTGGGTTATCCAAACCAGTAGATCTACATTGTTGCCAGGATTGATTGATTGATTGAATTAGGGTTTTATTGTCGTCCAGTTTAGCATAGTATGTTCACGTAATTGCAAGTAATAACATAACCTGTCTTGAATTGAATTTAGAATGAAACAACAATAGAATATCATGATTGAATATATTGTGTCACATGATTTCCCCCAAATAGGAAATGATATAAAAAGGGGATATGAATACTCACTTGATTGATGATATTAGAACCTGGAAGTGATAGATTAAACACCAACGATTTCCTTACGATTAACCTAAGGAACGGTGTCTCGAATTAGAATAATAATGATTTGAGAATGTGGGAATGTATTAGGATTTCTATTTGGTTTTGAATGGTAGTTTAAATAAACTAATTTATTTAATTTGAATGTCTCGAAATAAATAAAATGAATTCATTGAAAACGATTATGTTTAAAATTTAAAATAAACGTATCATTATGCGTAACCGTTTGACTTATTGTTAAAGTGTGGAAAAACAAATAATTAATTTTATATAATTAATTATATGATAATTAATTAAAATATTTAATTATTTATATAACTAAAAGAAATGAACTTGTTATTTGAAATGATTTTAAATATATCACTTTTTATATTTAATCATAATTAAAACAATAATAACGATTATTTGAAATAATCAAGAGTAATATAGTGTCAAATAATAATTTAATAAATTAAATTATTATTAGAAGTTCACTTTTGTTTAAATAATTTTGTATTATTTGTAATTTTATTTATTTAAAACATTTATTAAAATAGGTAAAATGTTAAAAATAAATTTCAGTAATTAATTAAATTGTTCTAAAATTTTTAATGTTTGTAAAAATTTTTATAATTTTTACAATTTTTTTGATAATTTTTGGAGGCTTAAAAGGCCCCAAAAAAATGGTTGAGGTGGCCCGGGGTCGAACCCGGGACCTCATGGATTGCAATGGGTGCAGGGACCAGTGAACCAAGGTCACAACCGCGGTTAAGGTCCGGTTCCAATTGCTTATAAGCCTTCTTAACCCAATTTCCCCAAATACCCTATGAACCCTAGATTGAATCAACCCAAATCGAACCCGAATTCGACTTTGATTGCTTCTGCAATCATGGGGCTTTTGTTCCCCATGATTAAACGAGTGTGTGTGTGTGTATGTAATTACCCGATTCGGTGATCAATCGATGTAGAACACTTCAATAACAGGTCGCGGCAGGGGAGGTGATCGAATGATGAGCAAATCGTGATGAAACTCAAATTAATTTCGTATGAAGCTTCGTATGATGATCGTGATTAAAATCCCTTATCATTTGTGGTTAAAATCGAGCGGAGATGGGTTGTTAGTTGAGTTGCAGGTCGCGGTTTTGGAAGGAATCAAACGATGTGTGTGTGTTCGTTTTAGGTGAAATTGGATATGGGGATCGATTAGTGATAGTTATACAATTGTTTCTGCTGATTCAATTAAATTAATTTGAGTTTTAGTGCGATCTGTGGACTGACAAAAGGTCCGACACGCGTGGCTCGGGTTCTACATCGCATGCGTTCGAATTTGGAATTGTTTAGTTGGCACGCGTTCGAATCTCCCACATGGATGTGTCGGGAGTGTCTGTTTTGGTCAGAAATCGCGTGATCGTGGCTTTTGAAGCTCGCCGGAGGGTCACCGGAGGTGTGACCGGCGGTGAAGGGGTTCGACGGAAGGGAGTGTGTTTTAAAAAATTTACACTTTTGGCCCCTGTGGTTTTGAATGTTATCATTTCATGTTTAAACTTCCCTTTAAAGTTTTGAAAATTACCAAATGACCCCTGGACCTTATTATTGTTATTATTATTAAAGTAGTTATTATTATTATTATTTATTATTTTATATTATTACTACCACTAGTATTATTATTATCATTATTATTATTATTATTATTATTATGATTATTGTATTTCTCGGAATCAACATCGAACAAAATCAGCTTTATATAAAAAAAAAATACGAAATGTTACATAACTAGCTAAGGGGTAACAAACGATAGGCTTTTAGGCACAAAATTGGGCAACTAAATGTCCAAACCCCCGCCCCTCTCGCAACCAAGCTCATATATATAATTTATGAGGTCCAACCTCCCAAATCCCACACTCGCACACATCAAAGACGAGGCTACCTAAATGCCCTTATTCCTTTCACATTCACATCCGACTAAAGTCTCGAATCGTATTCAAGCACAAGTTCTAATGCACCCCCACCTGTTGCCACTCTTACAAAGAAATGTGTTATTTATCTACAAGTGTGGCTTCAACTCTCACCAAGAATAAGAATGATTAAAGGTTGCCGATGCATCATTTGGAGTTAATCCAAGGTGTTCAATTCTCACAATGTTTTACTTGATTTTTTTTATAAAAACTTTAAATTTCTCCCCATCCCCACACTTGAGATACATTGTCCCCAATGTATGGTTTTGAAAGGAACAAAATAAACAAAACAAAGACTCATAAAATTGAAAATATTTTTTTTTTGTTTTTATGACACTAACACCTCTTTAATTCAACCCCGACACATAAACATTAACATATCATAAGCTCCACCCTACCACCCAACCGAACTACTCAAAAGAAAACAAGAAACAAACTATACAAGAGAAGATGCAACCTGAATAGCTTGACTATGGTGGCCTTATGGGATGTTTCAACTCTTGCCGGGAAACTTGACACACCTTCCCGCATCCCCACACTTGTGAAACAAGTGTGCTGCATCCAGTCTTCTTACCTTCACTATCCATCTCAGTTTTTCAACCGTCTTCTCCACCTTCTTTTTCTTCGCTCTTCTCTTTCTCTTTCTCTTCTTTTCTTTAGCTGCAACCTCTTTCACTTCCTTTAACATGTCAATAGCAAAACATGCTTCCTTGATGGAAGGGTTAGTAACAATAGAAAACATATTTAAGTTCAAAACCTTCTCACCAAACTTCATGTTCACCATTCCTAGCTCACAATCTAGGACTGCCTGGGCAGTAGCTAGAAACGGCCTACCCAAGATGACTGAATGTGGTGCATTCTCATAGAAGAAGTGTAATCCAGTACCAAAAAATCCACTGGGTAGTAGCAATCTCTCACCTTTACAATGACATCTGTTAGCATACCCCTGGGCCTAATGGGTGTTTGGTTAGCCAACATTATTAGGGTATCAACATATTTCAATGGACCAAAATCAAATTTGTCATGTAAATACCCGGGAGGATGCTAACACATGCTCCTAGATCTAAAAGTGCCCGGTCATTTTAAGGTCTCCTATATGAACTTGAATCAAGGGCACTCCTGGATCTGGGAGTTTTAGGGGTAATTTATCTAACAAAGGAACACTTACTTGAGATGTGAATTCCAAAGCATTAATGTGTACTTGTTTTGAGCTCTTGGAACTAGATTGGTGATTAGGATTCACCATAGTATCACTTGGCAGCTCTCCTTGTTCTTCTTCAAGTTTGCTACTTCTGTTGCGAGTTGGCCCATTTGGATGCTCAAAGATTGAATGGCCTTGTCACGAATTTCATCTTTTTGGGCCCGAGCATCATCCAACTGATTTCTCTTTTGCATTTCCTGTTGCATCATCATAAGAATATCCATAACTTCATTCCCGCTTGAAGTAACATGACCCGATGAATCACCTTGCTCATTACCCGATTGTTGGGATTGCCTTGAAAACCTTGATTGTTCCCACCCCAGTAATTGCCTTAACTATTGAATTGTTGGCGAGGCACATAGTTACCTTGGGTGTTTCCTTAAAATTCGGGTTGGATTGATTGGCCGGATTCCCATAACTGAAGTTGGGATGATTTCTCAACCGGGATGGTAGGTATTGGAATTCATGTTGTAATTTCTTCCACCAAACCCTTGACCTTGAATAGCATTCACTTCCTCCACTTGTTCAAAAGTTACCGTGCAAGAATCCACAGTATGCCCCAACTCATTTCAATTTGTACAAACATTGTAAACTTGATTTGTAGCTTGTACATTACCATCATCCACCGCATAAACTGGAGCTCGTGTAATGACCGGTCGTGCTCGTCTTGCTGATTGAGCCTTCCTCTTTGATGTAACCGCCATTTGTTCCAAAAATGCTCAATCTTCTTGCTCGTAATTTGTACCAAATGTACCATTTATGATAGACATTAAATCCCGGGCATCTTCAGAATGAAGCCCCTCGTGAAAAGCGTTCAACAATTCCCATAACTCAATTCCATGATTAGGACAATTCTTGATCATCATGTTAAACCGCTCAAACGCCTCATGAAACATTTCACCTTGTGTTGTTGGAAGCTTCTCAAGCTTCTCCTAGCATCGTTAGTCTTTTGGGTTGTGAAAAATTCTTCCAAAAACCTTTGTTGCATCTCAGCCCATGTGTAAATTGAAGCAGATGGCAAAGTGTAGAACCACCTTTTTGCCTTATCCTCCATGAAAACTGAAATAACACCAACTTGACATCATCCGCAGAAAATCCTTGACCACCAATTGTGTTACAAATTGAGTCATAAGCTTCCAAATGAAAATAAGTTCTTCCGTTGCTAACCCTTTGTACTTTGGCAAACTTTGAAGTGAATTTGTTCGGACTTCAACGTTCTCCCTTGATTGTTTTGAGGAATGACCACTGGTGAAGGATTATTTATGATGATTGGACGAAAGTGTGCCTCAATACCCCTAGCAGCGTCCCAATTATGCCTTCGTGGAACACCTAACCTAACTCTTGGTCGCTGAGGACCCATTGGTCTTTGAACTTGTGGTCCTGGAAGCATGAATTGCTGAAATGGTGGTTGAAAGTTTGCTCCCCCATGTTGTGGAGGAATCTGCTCTTGAAACTGTGGCCCATGTGGCCTCACTTGGGGTTGTATTGTTGTGGTATAATTTGTTGTTGCACACTTGTGGTTGTGGTCTCCCATATCCTTGCATATCTTTTCCTTGACTGTAAGCATAATTTCCTTGATCAGCATCTCCTTTGTACGTGTACCCTCTTCCTCATATCTTCTAAATTCATCACCATAACCACCATCAACACCAGCTCCTCCTGCTCCCGAGGTTTGCACAACTTGATGTTATTGGTATTGTGTATCCGGTTGCATCTGAGATGTAGGGGGAGTATGAAATATGGATAGGTTGGATTGATATGGTTGTGGTGTTGGTACTGGTTTAGACGATGATGATTGACCGGTTGTTGGGAAGAAATATGAAAAGGGCGGAATGGGTGCTGATGGGTCAAAGCTAAAGGAATGTTCGGTTTGGGTACTTGTAGGTAATGGGGTATGGGTTGGTTCAGTTTCCGATGTTGATGTAAACGTGGGTAAAGGTTTGGGTGGTGTTGTTTGACCCGTAGTGGGAGGTGATGAGGGAGGATCAATTGTGTTTTGTGGTGTAACGGGTGATGTAGGTGCTATTGGTGAACCACTGAATTTATTTTGTCTGTGTAAGACTCTGTTCCTGCGAGCAGCTCGTTCAATTTCTAGATCAACACTAATGGTGATGACGAGTGCGAGTTCCTGGTATGCATACACCTGAAACAAACCTGCACACTACACACAACCAGCGTAACACCGAAATAACAAAACAAAACTAATAAGCAAACACACGTTGCGCACAACTCCCCGGCAACGGCGCCAAAATTTGACGTGAGGTCGAAGTCTCAATCAAATTTAAAACCAAATACTACTAATTAGCTAGCGGTAAGTGGGTATCGAACACAAGGAGTTTGTGGAATATGTGTTAACTCAATCAAATTGCAATTACCTAAATTTAACTAAAATGATAAATAATTAAGGTTCAATAATCTGTTGATTTGTTGAATTGACTTAAAGCAAGAAATAAAAGTAAATTGATTTGTAAAAAATCAGTAATGAGAGATATGTTTCCCTTTGGTATCCGGATTTTAACAAATGATGATATTGGTGTTAATTGGGAAGAACCACATAGACATGATTCATGAGTGTGTGCTTATGTGTGATCAAAGAGGACTAAGTACTTGTATTAGCAAGGTTATCTCTCGATAATCAGTATCACTATTGAATTACCCAACCCTTCCACTAAATCAAGATTTGCCTATGGCATCAAGAACGTATGGTTAAAGTTAAGCAATCCATGAATGACCCATTACACATAATACACAATCATCATGACAAAACAATCACAAGATCAAAATTTCATCATCCCATAAATAGAAACACACCATGATCAAAGTTACAAATCCTTCAAACCAAAAGGAAACACACAAGAAGACTAGCCACTCATAGTTTTATGCATGAAAACAAGATTCAAGATACAATTCATAACAATCAAAATGAAATAGCAAGGATTAAAGTACCACAAGATCTTGTTCTTCAACACATCTAAGAAGATCAACAAAAGCTTAGCCAAAGAAAACTTCAATTCTCATCACCCGAATGATTTTGCTCCAAGAAGATTAACTTCCTAAATCCATTGTCTTCAATGTTTTATCTCCAAACAATGCCAACCAAAAGTTCCCTCTTTTCTGCTAAAATTCGTCACCTTTCCATATTTTGAGCAAAAAGGCACCTCCACTTGTGATTTTAATAAGTGAATCCACTTGCCAGGAAGTTGCCTCTACCGTAACTTACGGTAGCCACCGTAAGTTACGGTAGCCACCGTAAGTTACGGTAGCCACAAGACTTGTACGGTGGAAAGCTTCTGTGATACGGTGGAAATTATGGGTGTTTGGGGTCCACCGTACCTTACGGTGGCCACCGTAAGGTACGGTGGAGCCATGAACATTTGTTTCTTCTTTTCTTCTTTCCACACACGTCCACTCCGTTCCACGCTCGCAACGTTTTCTCCATTTTTAGCTCCCAACATACCTGAAACATAAGCAACTGTAGTTATCTAATTCAAGATAATTACACGATTAAATGAGAGAATGTTACGCATTTTAACATCATAAAAGGGTTGTTCCTTGAATCACCCGTCAGGTACTCTTGAAAGATGTAAAGCTCGATTGGTAGTAAGAGAGGACACACAAAGGGAGGGGATTGATTATTTTGAGACATTTTCTCCTGTCATCAAAATGACCACTATTAGAAGTTTAATCAGTGTTGCAACTAAACAACATTGGCCCATGTTTCAACTGGATGTTAACAATGCTTTTTTACATGGGGATCTTGATGAAGATATCTACATGTCTCCCCCTCCTGGTATGGATTTACCATCTAATAAAGTTCTGAAGTTACAGAAATCTTTATATGGCCTAAAACAGGCTTCTAGACAATGGTATGGCAAGTTGTCTACATTTTTGAAAGCCCATGGTTATGTCCGATCCCATAATGATCATTCTCTTTTCACTAAGCATATGGGCTCTTCTATTGTCCATTTGGCTGTTTATGTTGATGACATTCTTATTACGGGTAACAATGTGGATGAAATCAATGCTTTAAAATCTACCCTTGATCTTACTTTCAAGATCAAAGATCTTGTTTTTTTGAATTATTTTTGGGAATGGAGGTTTTACAAGACTCCAATGGAGTTATTATGACACAACGCAAATTTGCTGCTGAGTTACTTAAGGAATTTGCTTCTCCTTCTCTTCCTATTCATCTGCTCATCTTCAACTTAAGACAGATGATGGTGATTTGCTTCCTGATCCTTTGGTATATCGTCGTCTAGTTGGCAAGATGAATTATTTGACTCACACTAGACCCGACTTGGCATTTGCTGTGCAATTTTTAAGTCAATTCATGACTGCTCCACGTTCCTCTCATTGGACTGCAGCCATGCATACTCTTGGATATATCAAGTTTTCCGCTGCTCAAGGTCTATTTTTCAACAATAATTCATCTCTTGATTTGGTTGCTTATTGTGATTCAGATTGGGCATCCTGTCCTAATACTCGTCGCTCTGTTAGTGGCTATTTCATTTCTTTCGGAGGTTGTCCATTGTCATGGAAATCAAAGAAACAACATACTGTTTCTCTCAGCTCGGCTGAAGCTGAGTATCGATCTCTTCGACGTCTCACTGCTGAACTTGATTGGTTAATACGTTTACTTGCTGAATTGAATGTTCCGAATATCCTTCCCATTCCAGTTAAATGTGATAGCCAAGCAGCCATTTATATTGCTAAAAATCCCGTGTTTCATGAACGCACCAAGCATATTGAAATTGATTGCCATTTTGTACGTGAAAAACTTCAACAAGGTCTTATCAATTTGCTGCATATTGGCACGAAGGTTCAACTTGCTGATGTTTTTACAAAGAGTCTTGCTACTCCTCTGCATCAAGAGAACGTTTCCAAGTTAGGGCTTTCAGAGCCTCCAACTTGAGGGGGGTGTTATATTTTGATATTGTTTCTGATCACGTGTTTTTCACGTGACTTAGAGTTAGTTCAAAGTTAGTTTAAAGTTAGTTTAGTTATTTAAAGGTTAGTTAGTAGCTTGTTGATGTATTAATACTTCTTTCTTTGCTTCCGAGTTAATAAATTCAATCATTTTCACATTTCAATTCTGATGTTATTGGACTTTTATATTTGTGTTTTACTTGTTTAGTATTTTACGCGTGTTTTTGAGAATTGAAGTGTATAAAATAGGAATAATTCTACTTAATTGATGTATCACACATCAATATTTGGTTGTCTTATCAAAACAAAAAAAATTAGTTTTATAATATCTACTCATTAAAACTCCATTATTTAAATAGATTTTTTTAAGTAAATATTTTTAGATAATATAAAGAGGTAAACCCTCCAAAACTCATCGTAAAACATATCTTATATTTATATATATGTTAAATTCATCTATATATTGTTTGACATTTACTTCTGCTATATTCATCATTAATTCTCTCTTCTAGATTAACTTCCAAATTATAATAGCATTTAGACATCCAAATCATTTCCCTTCGAGTAGCTAAAAGAATTTGATATTATCACATTAAGGGGTTGTTTGATTATACTGACTCAGTAAGATCTGACTGACTGAGTCAGAAGCTGATCCAATTAGAATTTCTGACAAAGTCTGCATCTGACTGAAACTTGACTGTTTGATTCAGTATCTGACTGAATAATAAAAATATATAATTTAATTTATAAACATTTTTCTAATCAAAACCCAAAGATTAGAAAATTAAATTAATAACATAGTTTTTATCATCCAATAAATCACATTTCACAAAACAACCTTCAATAATAACAAATAAAAAACACTAATGAAATAAATAAAACAACAATCACCGTCACTTTCCCACTTTCTCACACACTAACTCTCACTACCCCAATCCCACCACCACACCTCGCCGGAGCCACCATTGACCACAGTCAACTCCCCCATCTCCGCCGTACCCACCACCCCAAATTGTCATCGGAACCTAAAGCTTTAATCTTTCCACCAATCACCAACAACAGCCACCGAAAATAAGCAATCTTTAATAAGAATCTCAACCTTTTTGCTCCGATGATGGCAGCGGAGACCACCACAACCACCGTCGCACCACCGCCGAAGTCAACGGATGAGACGACGGTGAAGAAGGTTAACAAGAGATACGAAGGGTTGATGATGATACGAACGAAGGCGATTAAGGGTAACGAAGGCGAAGGGAGGGGTCAGCCGGGTCAGCATGTTTTAGTTTAGGGTTTGGGTCAGAACCTCGGACCCGGTCAGAACACAACACAACCACATCAAACACGCTGACTGGCTAACCAACTGTCAGCCGGGTCAGCCGGATCAGCCCAAACACGCTGACCGGCTGACCGAGTCAGTCAATCAGCCCGGTCAGCCAGGTCAGCCCAAATCAAATAGCCCCTAATAGTGATAGGATTTGCCTAATATTTTCTTTATCATTTTTCAAAAAATATAGAAAATATTAATTAATTGAATAGTTAAATCTAATGTCGAAAATGCTATTTAATCTTTCATGAATATATTTATCGTATTAATCCATTGATGCTGTCATATAAAACTCATGAGTATATATAAAAATCAAAGGATCTAAAATGTTTGATTTTGTGTGTAAAGTTCGGAAATGTTTTCTTCGTAATTTTATTTTGAGTAAATTGTCATTTCCGTCCCTGTGGTTAGGTGAAAATTGTCACTTTAATCCAATAGTTTGTTTTTTCGCATCTGGGTCCCTGTGGTTTACAAATCTTGTCATATTCATCCAGTCCGTTAACTCCATCCAAAATTTCCGTTAAATGAGGGGTATATTGGTCATTTTACATATATGTTTTTATTTTTCTTTTTTTTTAAACCTGATTTAATATATACTCTTTAAATACAGTGCTATTTTAGTCCCTGTGGTTTGAGCGTATTTGCCAATTTAGTCCAAAAATAACTACCACACCACCACCCGTCACAAGAACCACCGAACCACCGCCACCACCCCATCACAAAGCCACAAACACCACACCAGAGCGCCCACCATCACCACGCACATCGGATCGTCGCTACCATGTAAACCCTAAAAATCGATAATCAATATTGGACTTGTAACATACCACTTCGAAAATGCATATCAAACCCTACTAATACCTCTACAATACTCGTTTTCAAGGGTTCCATATACGTTTTCGAAGGGGTTTGTTATAAGTGAGATTAACGGTTGGTTTCTAGGGTCCATATGGTGGTAATGATCTAGTGTGTGATGGCGGAGATCTAATGTGTGGTGGTGGAGATCTAATGTGTGGTGGTGGTGCCTGTCTGGTGTGGTGTTGGTGGTTTTATGATAGGGTGGTGGTGATGATTTGGTGGTTCCGATGGAGTGGTGGTGGTTTGCGGCATGATGGTGGTGTGGTGTGTAATACGAGGTCCAACTCTGGATGGTTCTGATCTTGTTAAACTTCGATCCACCACACCACCACCACAGTGTGTAAATCGAAGTTCAACAAGATCAGAACCATCCAGAGTTGGACCTCGTATTACACACCACACCACCACCACGCCGCAAAACCACCACCACTCCATCAGAACCACCAAATCATCACCACCACCCTATCATAAAACCACCAACATCACACCAGACGGGCACCACCACCACACATTAGATCTCCACCACCACACATTAGATCTCCGCCATCACACATTAGATCACCACCACCATGTGAACCCTAGAAAGCAACCGTTAATCTCACTTATAACAAACCCCTTTGAAAACGTATATGGAACCCTTGAAAACGAGTATTGTAGAGGTATTAGTAGGGTTTGATATGCATTTTCGAAGTGGTATGTTACAAGTCCAATATTGATTATCGATTTTTAGGATTTATATGGTAGCGACGATCTGATGTGCGTGGTGGTGGTGGGCGCTCTGGTGTGGTATTGGTGGCTTTGTGATGGGGTGGTGGCGGTGGTTCGATGGTTCTTGTGACGGGTAGTGGTGTGGTGGTTATTTTTGGACTAAATTGGCAAATACGTTCAAACCACAGGGACTAAAATAGCAATGTATTTAAAGAGTATATATTAAATCAAGTTTAAAAAAAAGAAAAATAAAAACATATATGTAAAATGACCAATATACCCCTCATTTAACGGAAATTTTGGATGGAGTTAACGGACTGGATGAATATGACAAGATTTGTAAACCACAGGGACCCAGATGCGAAAAAACAAACTATTGGATTAAAGTGGCAATTTTTACCAAACCACAGGGACGAAAATGACAATTTACTCTTTTATTTTTGTTATCTCCTATATATGTTTCACTCTATAAAAATATATAATACAGTTGTACAATGATACGTGAATTGTTACAATTTACAATGAGAATAAACTCAATTATGAGTTTAAAAAAGTTCTCTTGAGTTCTTAGCTTTAGAAATTTGTTTGTTTGTTTTTTAATACCTATACGATATTGACTATTTTAGAAAATTGAATTTCACATGACCAAAAATAGAAAAGTTGCATCCGTTGTTTAAAACAACAAATTCACCTTTAATAATATTAGTTTTCATTTAGCATATAATTTGCTTTTTTATTAAAATTTATAGTACTTACTTTTTAAGAAAAAATCTAAATACATATTTTTTTCCAAAAGAGATCTTCATTTCCATATATACTTATTAAAATTAAGTTCTATAAAAAACAAAACAATTTTCAGTTTCACAATGTTAAAAAATATTTGTTTTAAACACGTCTCAATTTTAAATAAAGTTTACATCTATTTGTAGACAAAACAAACTCAAATAAAACCGAGTCTTTATACTTTTTTTTTTCAAAATTCTTGTTAAAATACACATTCTCAACTACCAAATGTGGTTGACATTCTTTTTAATACCTAGACTTGTTCACTCTTATTTTCCGAAACATTATATTATTATCAAATGCTAAGTGACAACTCAGTTTAAACAAAAAATTAATGCAAACAACTCCTGAATAAAGTTAACAATAATCATACATTGACTAATATTGTAAGCAATGGAGGGAGAACGAAAAGAAGCACCAGCAATCGGCATTGACCTCGGGACAACATATTCATGTGTTGCGGTTTGGAAGCATAATCGAGTCGAAATCATACCCAACGAACAAGGCAACCGAACCACACCATCTACGGTTGCTTTTCTTGATGCCGAACGCTTTGTTGGCGATGGTGCCAAGAATCAAGTTGCCATGAATCCTACAAACACCATATTGGTCAGAATAACGTTTCTTGTTTTGAACTTTTTATCAGATGTTGCTGATAATATTATTTGTTGATATTGTGTGTTTTCACATGGATAAGCATGTATCAAAATGTTTTGTAAACTGTTTGGCATGAAGTTCGTTTATCTATACCATATTATAATGCACGAATGAGGGTTTCCGCCATAATTTAAGAGATTTGAACATGTTAAGCACAAGTTACAATTTAAAATCAGTTATTTCTAATGGCAATATTGTCATTTTAACCATGCTAAAAACGTGGATATTCAAATCTATCTACACATTGATCCCTTTATTTGTTAATATTTTACTATTTATGTGGTTGTTAGATGTTTTCACTTAAAATATGGAAATGTTTGTTTTGATTTTAAGAAAATAGTTATAGTCAGTTTAAAAAAATTAAGCTTACAAATACGCACTAAATATAGTCCAGTTTATAAATAGTTGACCAAATCTTTTGAAATTATGAGTTTTACAACTATTAATACCTAACTACATATCATATTTGATTTTAACCCGTCGTATCGCGCGGGCACGCTACTAGTGTTTGTTTATTGAACATGACTTAGTTTTCGAATTATCTAATGGTATTTAGACTTTAATTTGAATATTATTGCTTAATTTAAATTAATATCGTATATTATTGAATCATGTGGTATTTAAACTTTAGTATGTTTAGTATTTAGACTTTAATTCGGATATTGTTAGTGGTTGTTTGATATTTGTGGTTTATAAACTAATTTGGATATAGTTGCTTGACTTATATTAATATCGTATATTATAGATCATTTGGTATTTAAACTTTAATTAGTATGTTGTATTGTTGTTACTTTTATTCAGTGCTTGTTTGATATTTGTTTGTGTTTGTTTAGAACTAATATAAACGAACATAAGAACCTTTTTTTTAACAAATGAACATGAACCACTAAATCAGCTTGTTTAAGTGTTTGTGTGCATTCATTTGGTTGACAAGCAATATCATCTTAACTAATTAACAGTGGATTTTCAGATGCTAAGAGGTTGATTGGAAGGAGATACAGTGATTCTAATGTATATGCAGACATGAAGTTGTGGCCTTTTAAGGTCATACGAGGGCTCGCTGACACACCAAAGATCGTTGTCACATACAAAGGCCACACGAAGGAGTTCTTAGCAGAAGAAATCTCAGCAATGATTCTTGGTAAGATGAAAGAGACCGCCGAGGCATACCTTAAAATAACTGTAAAAGATGCAGTTGTAACAGTCCCTGCCTATTTTAACGATTCACAACGTCAAGCAACAAAGGTTGCAGGCAATATTGCAGGACTAAACATCATCCGCATGATCAACGAGCCAACAGCGGCTGCAATAGCATATGGTCTAGACCACAAGTCTGTTATCACTAGAAAGATGAACGTGCTCGTGTTTGATTTGGGTGGTGGTACTTTTGATGTTTCTCTATTGACCATTGACGAAGGGGGTACTTTTGAAGTGAAAGCGGTTGCTGGTGACACACATTTAGGAGGTGAGGATTTTGATAACTGTATGGTGGATCATTGTGTTCAAGTGTTCAAAAGAAGATGGAACAAAGATTTGAGAGAGAACTTAAAAGCATTAGGGAGGTTGAAAGTTGCTTGTGAGAAAGCGAAACGAATTCTCTCAAGCGTTACACAAACATCGATTGATTTAGATTACTTGCACGAGGGGATTGATTTCTCTATGAAGTTCACTCGAGCGAAGTTTGAAGATCTAAACATGGATTCATTTAACAAGTGTATGCAGATTGTGGAGACATGTTTAAACGACGCGAAGGTTGAGAAGTCAAATGTAGATGAGATTGTTCTCGTCGGTGGCTCGACAAGGATACCTAAGGTCCAGTGTTTGTTGCAGGAGTTTTTTAACTCGAAGGAGTTATGCAAGAGTGTGAACCCCGATGAGGCAGTCGCGCATGGTGCAGCCGTAATGGCTGCAAATTTAAGTGGTGAGAGTCATAAGAGTGTTAAAGATTTGTGTTTTTTAGATGTCACTCCTTTGTCACTTGGTGTTGAGACAATTGGCAAAGTGATGCATGTTGTGATCCCAAGGAACACCCCAATACCAACAAAGGTGTCTAAAGTTTATTTCACAACTGAAGATAACCAAACTTTTATAAATATTAAGGTGTATCAAGGTGAAAGAGCAAGATCTATAGATAACCATTTGTTGGGGAAGTTTCATGTTTCTGGAATACCACGTGCACCGAAAGGAGTTTCAAAAGTGAGGGAGTGCTTTGAGATAGATGCCGATGGTATCCTTACGGTCACGGCTGAGATATTATCCACTGGTATGACGAAGAAACTCGTGATAAGCAATGCAAATGGGAGACTCTCTGACGAAAAGATTGAAAAGATGGTAAAAGATGGTGAAAGGTACAAACTTGAGGATGAAGAATACAAGAAGAAAGCAGATGCAGTTAATGATCTAGAGGAATTGATATACGCCATGAAGAATAAGATCAAAGATAATGATACCAAGAAGATGTTGCAACCTGGCGCCTTGAAAAAAATCGAGGACGCCATAGCTGACACGACTCGATGGCTCGAGGGCAACCAAGGGGCACCTGTTGTCGAGCTTCAGCGCATGAAGGTTACCTTAGAGCTTGTTTGGATGTCACTGATCTAGTTGTTTCATTGAACTTCAGAATTTTTAATTCTTTATGCATCAATGTAATATCGCTTCCAATGTAAGTAACAAATCTTTTGTGCACAGTTGATGGACAAACAAAACAAAGCAGTTGGATAACTGATTTTTAAGTCTAGAACCGAGAGCTGCGCCAAACGTAGCCGCTACTTGTCTTGTTTCGCTAGGTGGCGGTTCAATTCTTCAGTTCTGTAGGTCCAGGAAGAGTTCTTCAGATTCCTAAATTTTAGATGGTATATATAACCATTACAGTGGGATAACATTATGACAATGGGAACAAATTATACTTATAACAAAACCAGATGGTGACCATTTTTCTTTTTCAACAGACTCACGTCACACATTGTATATTGTTGATACAAGCACTAAAACAAGTCGAGTAAAGGCCAGATGCAGGAGAATGCGAATTTTACTGATCTGTGAAGCAGAACCGAGAATATTACAATATCCACGATAAGTTAAAAAAATTTAATCTTTCAAGCACCTACCATTAATCCAAAACATTGGCAAAATCTACAATAGTTTCTAGCTAACCATAGCTTTCACGCTATTTGGGCTTTAATTAGTCATGGTTCACCAGAATCATGCCAAGTACCGGAACATGTTCGCGTTGTCTTTGTCTCTTTCAAGATAATCACGCGTTATCAGATCTTCAATCCTCTTCTTTATTGCTTTTACATCAGGCTGCATAGGTTAATGAGTCATCAATTACAGATTGATGTAGAAGATTGAGAGAAATGTTTAAAAAATGGGAAAACTTAGAGGTGGCAATTGCAATCCCTTGACTTACGAACAGGTCAAATTGTGTTATGTTTGACCCCTTACGGGTCTCACGAGAAAAATTGTAATGAAATTACTTAAAAGAAAGCAGGTTGAAAGTCCCTGCCTAAAAGGTACATTCAAGTTATTCAAACAAATAGGATAAATGTTTTTAAAGAAAAAAAATTCTAATCATATATGACACGTTAACTACTTGCAACAAATTGAAAACATTTGAACAAGTTTTTCAGGTTATCTCAACCCGAACCATTTAAACTACCCATATTTACCCATCACCTAGCCTGCCAAGTTTTTGACACCTCTAGCCAACATATACACAAGAATCTAAATAAACAGCTTTTTGTTCCTTCTTGGACCAGTCCTATAAACAGTGTACATGTGTGGAATACTTCTAAAATGATGATGTTTTACAATTTTAACTCGTCATGCAATTCAAGCATTATTATCCTAAGAAGTTTACCAGCATTGAAAGTTTTAGTAATGTAAAATACTTTTTAGGGGTATTGAATCTGAAATCTGTGATACACCTTTATCTTTTGAAGGACCCGTACCAATTTTCAATTTGAAGCAAGCTTGTTGAACTTTTCACAACAATATATACAATTTTGGTCAATTTTCATATTCTGAGGGAGAAAGAAAGTTACCCTAAACATGCGGCCTAACTGTTCAACACACTCCATAACCAACTGCTGGTATCCCAACACTTTCCTGCTTTTCATGATTCGCACTATTGAAGCGTCAATTGCATACCGCCTATCTTTATCAACATCCTCAATTACCTTTTTCTTCTCATCCACAGGAGGTAGAGGAATCTAATTCAAAACAAATTAAATAAATAAATTATAATTTAATTGTATAATCATAAGATATATAAAAGGGACAATGCTCAAAAACCTTGATCCTTCTCATTTTATCTGTGAACTTTGAGTTGAATTCAAAGGTATCGATGAAGAGATCATTTTAGTGTTTGGCTCCTTGATAAGAATTTTATATTTCGCACATGATAGAGAATGGAGCAGCCTAACAACATCATCATCCGACAAGTTTAATTGACTCATAATTTCTTGATAACTTAATCTGTCTGATGAATTAAACAGTAGTAGAGTAGAAGCCTGCATCAGTCAAAGGAAAAAGTCAACTTTACACATAAACCAACTATTTTATAGCATTTTTAGAGAAGAAACCTGGTAGGTTGTGACAATGAGCTCCATAGTTTTCGGTTCAAATTTCCCATTTACGTTGCAGGTACCCAATGAATATATCCATGTAAGTTTCCTGTGTTTTGTTTTTGTTTGATAGAACTCCCTGAAGACTTCAACACACTTCACCTAAAGGATAAAAAAATACAAAACAATATATAAACATTAGTGCATTACAGTACAACAAAACCAAAACTCAGATCTTTGCTTGTCATAAAAATGAAGTTAATCGTAGTTGTACCATTTCTGCTGGTAGATTTAAGTCAAAAGATTTGTAACTTGGCCAAAAGCCTGTAGTCAACACAGTTACAGTCGAATCAATCCCAGGGCTAACATTTGAATTATTGCTCAAGTATTCCTCAAAGTGGGATTGATTTTCTTTTGCCAATGCTAAATCAGTAACCTGAAAAACAGACACAAAAGATAGATCACAAATCTGTAATTTAGGTATTGAAGAATATTTGGGCTGGCAGTTAGGAGACGGGTAAAATAGGAAGATAGCTATAAAACAGAAGGGTCAAAGGGGTTGAACCAAAATGTATTTCTATTGCACGAACCTTATATTCAAAAACTTAAAAACATACCTGAAATAATATCATTTTTCTAATCATATTTGAGACACTTGATAAAAAGTGAAAAACTTAAAACAAAAGTGTACCAAAACAACACGACCCAACAAAAACTATGCATGTCGACGCGAATGGTTTTGATCCGTTACCCACCCCACCTAACCCACCTATCTGCCACCTCAATATAATACGAATATGACTAGTTACTCATATGCATACTTACCATCCCCTCCATCTTTGATGTGAACTGACCGCCACATTGTTGCTTCAGCTTTGTCAGAATACTTCTCTCATGCTCATCATTGGCACTCTTGTCAAACAAAAGTCGCCTTGCAAGTTTTTTCCTGGTAGTAGGAAACATTGTCAGTACATGAAACCATTTACGTATTTATGTGTTTGTTTGGACTAAATTTGATTTCTAACGGAAAAAGAAGGTAAATTAGCTTAAAAGGAAACGGGATGGACAGATATATATCACCCATGTATTTTAAAACTTAAAACCTCCTAAATCACTTCACTAAAGAAAAAAAATAGATTATTGTTGAAATAATTTTATTTTTTTGTGATCATAATCACATAATGTACACACTGGTTATATACTAAAATTTTAAATATTTGAGCATGAAGTGTTTCAGGTCAAGCCAATCTCCCAAAAATTACCGTTCTACCCCACATTCGCTTTAACCTATTACCAACCTGACTGGCCTACCCAATTTTCATTCTCCGCTCATCCAAAAGGAAGAAAAAGATGACATTGTTATAACAGGATACTAGTAAAGGTTAAGTTCATCAGAACCTATATGGTTTTACCTATAAAATTCAGCAAATAGATCTTTATCACTGATGTAGGCAAGCAGCTTCACAACCTACAATGGATTTATAAATGTAAAAGTCAGCCAGTAGTACCACTTTTATTAAAAGGATGGCATCTGTAACAATAAAAATACCTTCTCAAGTGTATCTTCAATTGCTTCATCACTCAATTTCTCACTTCCACCCTTCTTAAGAATATTATCACAAAATGTAGCAAGCAACTCTGCACTTGAGCTTCCAGCAACACCCTTATTGCAGAAATTCTCAAATGCTTCTTTGAGTGCCTACAAATGAATTTGTAAAGAAAAGAATAAGAATTTTTTTTATATAAATGGCTTATCAATGAAACTACAAGACATACCTTGTGAAAGAGGGTATGGTTACTAAAACAGTCATTTACATATGCTAAGTACTTATCATGGAGCTCAATCACTTTTCTAACAAAAACCTGAACACACACACAACAGTGAACACATAAGTTTCTGCCCATACACAAATAATAAATTATTGATTTCTGCAAACTTCATAATATCATGATTACCTGTTCTTGCAAGCCAATCACATCTCTCTTTTCAGCCTGTAAAGAACCACCCAACAGCTTTATAACATATGAATTGAAAAGATAGTTAATATACATTTTTAGTATGTAACTATGTACAAACCTTCTTGTTACTTGCAGCATCTTCTGCTTGTTTAACCAACATGGTACCTTCAGCAGTGACATGCTGTACAAAATAGGGAGTTATGAATTAAGAAGATCGAAAAAGAACATAAGAAAGAAACGAAATTGTGTCCATTATACAAACCTGCTTAAACATACTGGATACAGGATCTAATCCCCGGGGTATCTTTGAAAATAGTCTGTACATCCTTGATAAATCAACAACCTAGACAAAAAGTAAGTTCATAGCCACAAAAAGGATGTAAAGAATATTTTTTTAAATTAAGAAGTCATTAAAAAGACATACCTTGTCATCCCTGAGCAATGCATGGCAACCAGAGTGTTCCTTCTCAAGCAATTGAGTTGCATAAACAGATAACAACTCATGTTGAACTTTCTACACACAGCCAATTAGATATGTACACATTTTAAAACCATCAAAAGTATATTAAGTAAAACTTAAAAATTTTACAAATAAAAAAACCTCGAGAAGCTTTGGCTCACTGCTGATATGAAGATAAATTAAAACTCTGTCCTTTTCCCTTTTCAAACACTCCTCTGCCTGAAATTCCAAAATATAGGTGCATCCAATTCAGAAAATAAGATCTTAAAATTATAAGTTCATTTTCCAGATCAAATAAGAAGTTTACTTTGAGCATATAATCTGGACAAGAATCTTCTAAGATCCAGTTTGAAGCCTTGCGTGAGTAATATGCTGCTGTATCTTTCAGCATGGACGATTCAAAATCATTCTCATAGTACTCAATTTGTCCCATTCCTATCTCAACAAATATATCTAGAACATTCTTCACTAAAGATCGATCAATTTGCTCGCCTTCACGCTCTTGATCAATCTGGTTACAAGATCATTATATAATACCTCAAACTAACACAGCCAGGTTTGCAGAGAAAGCAATAGATACATACCAGAGATATGACAGCATCCCTCACATTCTCATTCATCTCTGTGTACACCTAACAACATATCCAACAATAAATTAACACAAAGAATCTCAAAAAATTCACGTGTAAAGAAAAGAATTAAGATCAAATACAATGCTTCAAGTCAAGCCGATAATAATTTTTGATTCCTGAAAATATGATCCTTTTTCAATATAACTTCATGTAATACCAGATCACGGAAACAAGCAAGTCCAACTTCGTTTAGTGACAGAAGAGAACGGCGAGTGATAAAGTAGCGATCAAGGTAGTAGAAGAATCGTGAAAGCCACCGAACCATGACTTTATGATTTGACCATCTTCTCACAAGCTCCCTGAGCATGAACTCATCATGTTTCTCTCTTAACGAAGGTAACACCTGCAAACGTATAATCTTAGCATTTGTAGATGAAAGACTTTTCAAAAAAGAAAAAGTGACTCTACCAACAAGTTTCAAAAGTGAAAGTAGAGGTAAGAAAGCACAACCATTATGGTACATAAAACAAACCTACATTATTCAACCAACCCTAGATATGCCTCATGCACCTACAGATAATTATAAAACACAGTTCCACACCACTCTGCAGATAGAGTGCAGCATCGATAAAGAAAACTAAGCCCTAATAACATGCATACAAGAGCATATGCATAAGAACTAAATGCTTTTGGAACTATTGTTTTTATCTTGGTTTATGGCAAGATTGTTTATTTCCACCTCTTTTGTTATGGGCATCCTTAAGTTTCTCTTTGTATATCTTCTTTCTTTTTGCAATATAGTAAAAACATGCATAACGATAAAAAAGATCAAATCATGCCTTTAATTTGCAGGCTTAGCATTACAATAGCAAATAAACAGTGAAATTTCATGAAAAATGATATGTACTTTACCGTTGAAGTAATGTACTCTACAAACGACTCGCGATACTTGTCATACAACTGCTGTGAGTAATCATGTGGCGGTTTTTGCGTGCACATGTTGTAGATGGTTCTGAAACAAATTCAATAAATTATACAAGATACAACTTAATAACCTAACTGAGAGATCACAAGAACCATAAAGTGAGATTACATACGTGTAGAGCATCATGTACTCCTCTGAGTTAAATTGTGGCTCAGGAAGACCTTCAAGAATGTTCTTCAACTTTGTTATACCTTTCTGCATAAACGCCCATCCTTCTTCTAAGCTTATTGTTTTCCTATCGTTCATTTTGATTAAGGTTTCACCCCAGTTTTCACCTATGAACAGTAATCAAGACATTCAGTAGTGTAAATTAGTCATATAAATCATCTGGATCAAAAGCAATGAGAATTTGTGACATCAGTATATGAAATCGATGCAATTTCAATGATGCAAATGAGAGAAAGATGAATACTTACTTATTTAGTTATTTAGCAACAACACTCAACAGGACAACGTGATATCAATTTTGATCAACAAAACCATCGGTATGTGAAGCCTGTAGTAATCGAATTGCAGACGAAACCGAATGTAAACCCATAAAACTTATTGTTATCGAAAGGGTAAGCAGCACACTCCTCAAATTGCATTACCAAAATGATCGTGAAATAACCTAATAGGACTGATTACACGATAGTACGAGCTCCGATCAAGAACCGAGAACCTCGCATAAACCCTAAAAAACTAAATAAACCAAATTCAAAACGAACAAAACCCAACAGCAATTGAAGCTCAAAATCCCCAATTTTTTAGCATGCAACAAGGGTTTCGAAATTTCGATAGAGGTGATCTTGAAATCAAACTTAACAGTGATCTTGATGAGGGTTTGAAGAAGAAGACGATTTGAAGAGTATGATTACAGTAAGATGAATGAATTTTGTGATGTTTTGGGGTAAATTCATAAATCAGAAGTAGCAAACACACCGATAGATATAGAGGTCAATGTTGTATAGATATGAGAATATACAACGAAAAGCAACTTTTTAAGGAAAATATTATATTGTATTGATGGTTAATTTTGTAATGATTATCATGAGATATTATTTGATATTGTATAAAATTCTTTTTATAATAATATTCATTTAATGTATTTGTAAAAATTCTTAAAATGTTCTTAAACTTTTAAAAGTATAAAGTAGGGGAGGTTTTAACAAAATTTAAGTATAATCTACTTCTATAAAAACAATTAACGTATTAATTAATATAAAATAATTATTATAATTAATAAAAGAACAATGAGATACAAGTGCAACAAAAAGTAACAAAAGCTATAAATATAAACATCAAAGAGTGATATTATTGTGTTGGTTATTCTTTTTTTTATCTTCTTTGATGTTTTACTTAAATAAAAATTCATTAGCATAAAAATAAGATGGTACAAAAAAACTAAACTAGAATAATTAACTAATTAAGGAATGGTGATTCGGTTATGTTTTTTCTCTAGAATTTAGATTATAGTTTATTTATTATTATATGTGTATAAATTATCTAAAATAACTGAACCACTTAACTACTAAACCCAATAAATTCCAGCTCTAACAAGCCTGCCAGAGCGGGCAAATTACACCGAACAAAAATAAAGAATACATTATAGAGAATACATTACATGTTGAATAAACATCGTCCGTTCCAATTAGTGCATTTTTAATCTATTTTTGACCCAAAGATAAGCTAATGTTTTAATATCTTCCACTAACTTATGTACCGACGGTTTCTGGGTAGAAAATACTATTCCATTCCTCATCCTTCATATGCACGAACATGCCACTAAAAAAATTGCTTGAACCAGATTACTTTGTGTTAATTGAGTAGGTAAGGTTTTATGTATTTCCAACAAGTCTCAAACAAAGGCATAAAGAAATAGTAGACAACATCATTACCTTTTTATTAACCAAAGTGGACTCAAAAAAACTCATGGTAAATTTTAACATAGCCTTTAACTTTGTGAACACAAAGATAACAATTATAAAAAAACTCAAAAGTAAAGATGAAAAGCGTCACATAAAGCTTGAGTACCAAACTAGTAGTTTTAATAAAACACAATGGCTATTCTAAACCTAGGCTTTATACTTTTTCTAATACCTTTACTTGCAACCCTTTTTGAACTTTATAGTGTATATTTATAATGCGGGGGATGCCACACCTCTCTCTAGACATAAGCTAAGCTGAACTTTAACATGTTTATAATCACATTCACACACGTGTTATATTTTCTAAATGTTAAAATTCATACCCGTTTCAAGCAAAATATATTGTGTTTAAACAAGTCGAGCAAACCTCAAGTTCATCTAAGTTGTACTCGGTAAATTTAAATTAAAACAATCCAGTTCATTTCAAGCCTATATCTAAAGCTCAAGCGCGCGGATATAATTTTCAAATTTGACTCATTTCTCTGTTTCTCACCATAAAAACATACATGTATTTCAACACTCGCAAGGTGCTTGGATAAACTTATTTAAACAACTTATGGGGTTCCTGACTTATTTGCTAACTGTTTATAGAGTTCAAAATTTTGGCTTAACTAAAATGATAAAATGAAACTATGTTATTGTTTTATGTAACAAGAATATATAATAACTCTGTTAATAATGGAAAACACTCAAAGAATATATCAGGTCAGGTGCAATTTACCATCTATAGATATGTTTTGCATATATAAAGAATACTACATATAAATAATATAGTTTTAATCAAAGAACCAAGAAATTATCAACCAAAATAGCTTCATACTTATACTAGAAACCATAAATCCAATAAAAAAGAAAATTTAACAGAAAAACCATACAACACGTGGACTAATGTGTTATTTAACTGCAAACCTCACAGCATACTCAAAATGATCATCAGAAACCAAATTGATGCAAGTAGTTGCAAGCCCAAGTATGCCAAAGTTTCCTGAAGTTTTTATTTAAAAGATGGAGATGGTGTATCCGCCACGAACAAAGTATAATGCTACATTTTCGGGTCAACTGTCTATAAAAGTTTGTCATCCCTGTAAAATCACACTCATTGCTGCTATAACAATCACTGTAAGCTAAAGTGTAGTTATCTTGGATCTTTTTTCTGTTTATCAAAATATTCTGGTGGCATAGAAAGAAACTGCACGGCCTGTTTAACCTGAGCAACATCAACTCGGAATTTTTCTGCTATTTGGTTGACATCCATAGGCCCATTATGATCATCAGCCTTACCTTGATATAGAAGGATAATGTGGCGAAGCTGGGCTACATTCAGGGTTCCCGGGGGAGCTGGTCTTTGTTCGTATCTTCCGGTTTCTGAAGTTGTATTTCTCAATTTTGGCATGGGTCTTTTGTACTTGTCCACCACGAAGGCCTGTACAAATAGTAATTTGGAAGTGAAAAAATTTTTCTAAAAACCACGCTTCTGGCAATCTAATATTTATGCATCGAAGGAAACAAGCACATGCTAACAGAGAAGAAATCTAACATTTATAGATGAACCCTTGGATATACTCCAATCAATCATCAATACTTTGAGGTTGTTCTGATTAATTTAGTGATATTAAAGAAACATAAGTTAAAAATCAAGGTACGAAGCATGGAGTACAGAGTCTCTTTTTGTATTAATTCTATCTATGGATATTATTTGCTCCCCTAAAAGAAAAACCACGTATGTACTCGTTACTTGTTATTTGTTAAAGAAGTTACAGTGGATGTCTGTCTTTATTAAAGATACAAAAAAATTTCATTTGGAAAACAATCAAACTATGAAATTTCAAACCTCAAATACATAGGAAAAGTAATTACATTCTGTTAGAAAGCAATATCATCCAATCAGAATCGGATACAGCCTATACATAAGGAAATCATCACTATTCATTCTTACAATAACATGCAACAACAGATAATAAGAACAGATGATAAATATAGATACCAGCAAAAGTCCGGCTACGTAAGCTAAGACATCTTCTTAGATAGTTTCAAAATGTCTAATAATGTTTCGTCACCAATTTCATCTGAATCTTATGCACCAATTGGATGTATTTAAGTTTCACATATTACTGTATGTCAAAGATCACAGACGTTTCCAACTTAAAAACATTATTATATAAATTAATAACACATACAGCAGCACAAAGTTAAATGAATAGATCAAACAAGTTGGTCAACTCACCTCACCCATCTCCAATTTGCCCCCGGGTTTGGTTTGAATTCTGCCGACCATCTTGCTAAGCATAGCATCATATTGAGAATCACGCTCTTCAGATTCAATATCAGCAGTGTTTCTTAGTTGAGCATCTGTTAAAATAATGCAAGACAACATATCAATTAAGCAACATCAGCAATAAGCTTCAAACATGACTGATTATTAACATGTTAACTCCCAGAATTTGCAGGCTTATTGCAAAATCTAAAGTTAAATGATGAAGTTGCATCACTTCTGAACCTCAGAGACACCCTCATAATTTTAAACTAATCTAAACTGTCTACAAACCAAAGGGTTTGTCGCCTAACGGTACCACAATGTGTAGAAAAGGTGCCCATACTCAAGTGGTTGAAGTCTCATACTCATAGTGAACAGAGGTGTACAATTAGAGGTAGGATTAGTGGGTGCGTGAGTTAACTGTCTATAAAACAATGCAGCTTTAACATCAGTACTAGGTATATGACACCATGGTAATCACACAGAGGTTTAATTTGATGTTTCAATTGCTTATAAATCTTCCTAAACACTCATTATACTCAAGAAAAAAATTCAATAAGCATTACATCTTCCCCAGAAACTTGATCACAAAGATCCTTCTTACTAAATTTTAAGATTAAGAACCCTAACTAGCTTACAGAAATCTTAACCCTACCCCACCAAACCAAATCACCACTTCCTCTATAAAAGAAACTTCACACTCCATAAACGACACGTTCTAACATATTGAGGCACAAATTCTCAAAATTGATAGCAATGCCTAAATGGGCATTCATTCTAATGAAAAGCAAGTAAATTTAGGTTGAAAAAGACCCTTACCGGAGGTGGGGTCAACGTTACCGTCGACGGAAAGCTTGTTGTCGCCGGAGGCCTCCGGTGGGGTGCGATCAAGTGGCTTGTTGAGCTGAGACGATGAAGATTGTGGTGCAGGCGTACGGACCCTGCCAGATGCTCGACGAAATGCCTGACCCATTTTCTATGTTGTGCGATGTTGGGATGATTCACGTGTATGTGTTGAGTGTTGCTTGCTAACACACGCGAAATTTAGCGACTCCACGTTACTGCTTCTCGAGCGATCCACGTTGAGCTGCAACGATACACGATGATGTATAGTTGTATTGTATACACCTTTCAACCCTAACCAAAATTGAATATTGAAAATATTTAAACTCACGACGAGATCTTACACCACACACAATGTACTTAACGTGTAAAGTTATCTTCTCAAATGACATATTGTTGATAAATTGATCTACTTTTCAACCAAAAGATTACGAGTTCGAAACATATAAAGTGTTATTTTTCTAGAAAGTATACTTGGTGCAAAGTAAAAGACATACGTTCGGCGCCAATAAAATTAGTGTAAAGTTATCATACAAGCACAAGAAATGCTCTTCAACTATCTTCTTTATCTAAATTTTAGCATTTCCACTCTCTTTCACATTGATGGTTTTTTTTGCTTGGACAACATTAATTTGATGGTTAGGTTGTTATAATAACTGTCCTAATAACTTTAATTTAAAATAGAGAAAATTATAAAAATAGTCCCTGAGCTTTGATCAGATTGTAAGTTTGGTCATCAGATTTTAAAAATTGCAAATTTAGTTTAAGCATTTAGAAGTTTATTGCAAATTTAGTCTCCACCGTTAGTGTCCGTTAGTTTTTAACGATCTGCGGACTAAATATGCAATACGATCAAACCATAGGGACTAATTGTGTAATTTGCTCAAAAAATTAAAAAAATGAAAATCAAATAAAATTTAAAAGAAATTGAAATCAAACATAAGAAATTCAAATAAACATCAATAACAAATTTCAATAGTTTTTATAAAATAAAATAAACGTTAAAAAATCAAATCAAAACTAAATAAAAGTAAAAATAAAACGTATGTAAAAGAGAAAGAGAAAAGTATTGAAAAAGAAGTATGTGACTAAAGTAAAAACTTAAATAAAAATCAAATAAAAATTAAAAATACAATCGAATAAACATTTATAAAATTCAAAACAAATATTGAAAAAAGCATATTAAAGTTAAAAAAAGTAATAAAAAACGGTTCGTTTTCATTTTTTTTTGAATTTTTTGAGAAAATTCCGCAATTGGTCCCTATGGTTTGACCATATTGCATATTTAATCCCCAGATCGTTAAACATTAGCGGACACTAATGATGGGGACTAAATTGCAACAAACTTTCAAATGCTTGAACTAAATTTGCAATTTTTAAAATCTAATGATCAAACTTACAATATAATCAAACCACAAGGACTATTTTTGCAATTTTCTCTTTAAAATAACTATTAAAGCAATAGAATTATATAAGCATAAATTAAAATCTATGGCCAAATAAATTATTAAGTCTCAAAGTAACCACGAGGTTACAGTTATTATATATAATCAGAGCTAAAACTTCTCAAATGAAAAACCAAAAAAACCAATATCATTGCTAAAACCGTTAGGATGAAACTTACTGCAGTTGATAAAAGTTATACTCCTCAGGTTCAATAGGGTTCTAACCATGATTAAGACCACGGTGCCGGTTTGACCCTCGTCAAGGTCAAATATCCTCTTGTAAACATATAACCATCCAATTATCCATCCAAATAGTTACAGAACACTGATATGAACAAAACATAAGAAAGTTCACCTACATATACCTAATTCTCATTCAAATCTTAACAGGTCAAGGATCGAAAAAAAAAGTCAATGTATAACCGAATCTAATGCAAACTGAAACAGGGTCACAGCTGATATCATTTTCTCTTCAACGGGTCATCATCAAAATCGAACCTTGATGATGTTACCCAACTCTGCAACATGTACAATTGTCGGTTTCCACTATTTCGCAATTTCACCATTTTCATCATCTCCTTTTACAGCAGAAGATGCATCACCTGTACTACACTCGCTTATAACCCCGACTTCGCCAAGGGTATGTTTGGAATTTCTTGATCTTGATTCTTCTTTACCCTTTTTCCTACTATTAATAGTCAAGAACCCATTAGCAAGAGCTTCCAATGCTCTAGCCGTTGGTGGCCTGTTTCTTGTGCTCTGCCTCCTTGAACTGACATTTTCTTGCTCCTTGGGAACCAAAATATTTTCAGATTGTTTTGGGTCGGACTCGTTTCTTTCATCTTTTAGTTGGGTAGTGAATTCATTATTTTCAAATTCAGGGGGAACATGAGGGTAATTCAAATCGATTAGATTGATCGATTGAGGCTGATTTTGTTCTTCAACGGTGTCGATTGAGCTGCATCTTGATGTAAAACTTAAATTGGATGACAATTTATGATTATTATTAGCCTGAGATGATGAACCCACATGAGAATCCAAGCTAGAACCAGCCTTTGAATCTGCACGACTGCATGCAGTCAATCTCCTACGTCTTTTTGCATGAGGCCCTGCATTTTCTTGGTTTGATTTCCTGCTCAATTTAGCTTTCATAATAATCGAATCTGAACTATTGGCTGTCTTCACACGTCTTTTTTCAAGGTTCTTTCTTTCACCAGAGGTTTTCTGTTTCTTAACAGGCTTTTGATGATTAGCATTCATTTCTTGATCCACAAGAAACAAGTTTTCACGATCTGAATCATCACCAGAAGCCAAGTCACTATGAATATCATCAGAACGAGATCTGAAACTCAACTTCATGGAGTCCAACTCTCTAACCCTGAAAATTTTTCCACCTCTTAAACTTGTATCAACCACAGTAAACTTCATTAAAACATTCCCAATATTCAGATTTGGAGTTTGAGGTTGAAGATAACAATGGCTTTTCCGTTCTCAACAAAACCATTCTCTTCCTCTTCATCTTCTTCATCGTCGTCGTCTTCCATTTTCATTTCTGTCACACCATTTTGCTCATTATCGAGTTCAAGAAGTTGCGGTTCCAATGCTACTTTGTTCAAAACATCAGTTACAGAATCCAAATAAGCATCCCCTTTGACTAGTCTTCTTGAAAACTTTTTCACACCTGGCATCAAAAACACCAAAGAATTCTTCCCGTTTGCAGCATAATTGTACCCATTTGGTTGCTCCGAGTGCCACCCTCTTGCAAGCAATCTGGGCCATACGGCTTCCCAGAATAAATCATTGGAGCGGGCTTTGCTTAACCGATAATCACCAGTAAGAAACTGAATAATTTCTGCTGAAGTAAGCGAAGAACAAGCTTTTCCAGTTGGAATTTCAGGGCGAATATGGATTGCTTGGTTTTGTTTTGTGGGTTCTATGGCATTCCCTGTTAAATCTAGCTTACCTTTTCCAATTGCCACTGCATCGATGAACAATTCCATCCCTACTAAAGTTTTGATGGAGAAAACGTACTCTTGAAGTGATATCCTTGAATCTCCAAATGCCCTAGAACCCTGAAAATTTATAACAAAACAAAGATAAGATCTTGGTTTCAATAATAAAATAAACCAAGATATATACACAAAAGTTCTCATCAGTATCAAGAGTTGCACATTGAGATATATGTTTTTTGATATATAAGCCTTTTTCTGTTATAAGGTAAAATAATCCCACAGAAGATCAACAGCTGCACATCGAAAAATACCCAAGGGGTGTTAATTATTTTCCAGTAGAGTACTAAGCGAAACAATATTTGTAGTTATAAAACTACTTAAGGATGCATAAATCAGGCACATAGAGGCCTGCACCCCCAGACCCCGCATGTGTGGGAGCCTTGTGCACAATGTTTGTCCTTTCATAGAAGTATAGAACTGCTAAAAAATTTTAGTGTAAGATTATAGATTCAGAACAGTTAACTACTGGCATTAGCTAATAACTAGTGATAGACATCCAATGACTGCAATGAAGGATAAAAACAAATACACTCCTTCACTATTGTCATCGCGGTCCCATGGTAACTCAAGGTTTCTAATTTTTGTTTTTTTTCTTTAGGTTTGAAAATACTTTTAAAATTGAAAAATCATCTTTCTTAGTTTGGACTTAGGGTTCTCTTTTTTAGAGTTTCAATCATTTTCTTTTGTGGTCTTTGATTTCCAAATCAATTGTGATTTTTTTCCTTCTCTGTTTTTCCTTTTAATGATAGTTGGTTTAAACAATGGGCGTTAGTGGAGACGGTGATGGTCAGTAGGTGGTTGCCAGTGCACTGGTGTGAGTATGTGGTGTTGTTCACAGGTAGGTGCATTGTTGCGGTGGTTAGAGGTGCCAGAGGTTGACCAATTTGCCCCTTTTGAGTTTTTGAACATCCCATGTGGACCTGTTCTTAGTAAGCCAGATTTCAACTATCAAGAGCCTAAATCCGTCTATATTTCAGACTTTGACTAATTGTGTCAAAATATTTCAAAGGGAAGAGCGCTCTCGAAATAACATTTTACAGGTAGAACAGATTCTAAAAGAGTGATATTAAAAGTTAAATATTTTGTTAATCAACTTATTTGGCCATTAAGGGTGCTTCAGTGTTTCATCGAAAGCCTATAAACAGTTTCTCTTTTCTAAAACCATTCAAGAAATCGAGCATCATATCAGCATCATGTATGGTCTAAAAACCCTAAATAAATTTAAAAACCCTAGCCACCATCACAATCATTGGACCGAAAAGCCAGCTGCCATCAAGAGCAGTGAGCCATCTGCCACCATCATCAAGTCAATCTTAAACGATGTTTTTCTTAACTCTAGTTGCCATCGTCAAAAGCCCTAAAATCATCAGTCATCAAATCTGAATGTTTGCTTTTTGACTATGGATGTCAAACTTTGGTGATATCCTAAATCAATTAATCTATATATAATTACCGACATTCAAATCATAAATCATCATTTAATAATTCAACAATAATATAAAGTGATTAACACATGTATGAATTAGAATTAGCATTAACAGCAGCATCACCTAGTGACATTCAACTAGAGAGTCATAAAGGCACATCAAGGGCATACTAGCCTTTGACATTCATGTAAGCTAGAGCTTATATAACAAAGACTAGATAACACAATATTTTCATGTGTGCTGTTATAATAAATAATAACCAAAAAGGGACAAAAACCCTTTGTGAAAACAAGTTATACACTATACAGATCCTCATGTCAGACAGTAAGGAGTGAACAATGCACAAAAAAGAATAAAACCAAGTTGTTCAACTGTTTATTGAAGATAATGCAATTAATTACTTACAAAAACAATAAACTCAGACATGTTACATACCCCTGGTAAAAATGGTTAATCATTTCATGCAAAGCACATCGTACTAAATTAATCAACAAAATTCAATCAAACAAGAAATGTATAAAATGAAAATCGTAATGTGAGCTTTGATTAATGTACCTCCAAAAGGGTATTGTGGCATTCTTGAGATACATAGGGAACCAAACGACAAAGAAATTCTTGTTGTCTTAATCCGCTAAATATTCTTTGTCCGAGTATGCACCTTTTGCCTCTACTTTTCCTACATTCTGACCATCTTTTATATTCGTCAGACCTATAGAAATCACCATAGTAATATGACAATACATCCCCTGTCTTTTTACTCCCGATAAATCTCGTCAACCAAACAAAATCCTTCTCAAAAATATACAACCCTAGGATAAAACTACCCTTCTCCATCTCACTCCATGATTCCATCATGCACCCTGGAACAAGAACATTATCAGTTTTTATATTCTTGTTTTCTGATGAAGAATCAGATTTTGAATCCACTTTATCTTCCATTTTCACTTGATTGATCCAAACAATCGGTATATCTAATCCTATCATAAAATCAATCGGTGTCCCTGCCTTCCTTTCTTCTTCCTCATTAAAGGGGTTCTTGGTGTAATCAAGGTACTCTGAATTTGTAATCAATGGTGGGATTTTGGTCTGGTATTCATCACCAATACGAGAAACGTTTTGTATAGGTCCATACAGACCGTATGCATAGGTTTCTGAAGGATCACCATTACAATCATCATTCTGGTCCATTTGGATTCAACTTATCTGCAGAAGGCAGCAAAACAAACAATAAATCAATCCAACGTAACACAATAACATACACATAACATAGAATGCATCTGTCACTCCAACAGTCACAGAGAGCACTTATGTCAATGGCATGCACATTTGTACACAGATGTAAGTTTAAGGACATTGTTTGTTGTGAGAAAATGAATCAAATCCTAATATTATCAAAACATAAAAGATCGAAGAAACAAGAAAGTTTGGCTGAATAAAGAAAATATTCATTTAATCTGTTTCAATAAAAAACAATGTGAACTTATAAACAATCTTCATATCAATCCTACTACTTCCATAATATAGGGATTTTATCAAACATTTCACAAAATATCTTTCGTTTTTTTTCTAGTTGTTGTAAGAGAGTTAATGAAGATATAGTTTTGGATAAAAAAAGATCCAGCCCCAATTGAAACAGATGGTGTGAACACACAAAGAATATAAATACACATACCTTACAGCAACAATCACATTAATCCAAAAAATCCAAAACTTTGACCTACTACAACCAAATAACACCCAATTTCTCCAAACAAACTAAATAAAAAATTAATCAACTTTAACAAACTGCGTAGTAAAAGATCGTAAGACGATATCATACTAATCACCACATGGTCAAAACAACAGTCAATCATTCGCTCCATTTTCAACCATCAACAAAGCTTAGAGCAAATTAGACGAAACAAATCAACAATAAGTAACAGAGTTGCTTAAACCAACAACCCCATCAATCTCAATCGATCAAACTTCAAACCTAATCAAACCACAAACTACACACCCCCAAAACGAATCACAACAAGATACACACCAACAACGCAAGAAATCAAGATTCTAACATCTTGAGTAGCACAAAATCGCAATGTGATTCCATCAGATGAACCCACATACAACTCAAACAACATCTAATTCTTCTTTCGGAACAAAGACGACCCATATGAATAGAATCAGTAGACTCAAACCCCAGAAGAAAAGAAAGGAAAAAGGTTGATTTTTGAAGAGGAAAGAGATGAAGAAGACGAGTATAGGTAGAAGGGCGTTGATTTGGTGTTTTTGTGAAGATGAAAACATGCAAAACGTGAAGCATGAGCAAGATTACCTGAGGTTGAAGCGAGTTGTTGAGGATGAATCGCAAAGTGCAGAGAACCCAAATGGAGAAAACGAAATGAAAGAAAAGAGTAGTGGGTTTTGTGGAGGAAAAAAGTAAAAAATATTATGCATAAATAAATACATAAATAGTAAATATATAAATAAATAAATAAATAAATAAATAAATAAATAAATAAATAATAAATAAATAAATAAATAAATAATAATAAATAATAACAATAATAGAAAATTGCACCAAAATAGTCCTTTGTGTTTGAAAATATTTTTGTGCTCGGACTTTAATTATTACAAAGTTTGTCCAAATTTTTTGTGTGTGTTAGAATATTCACGGTACGATCTCTGGGTTATTATGAGTGTGGTTCATATATCGTAATAAATGTTCGTAAGTGGTTATGAGTGAAAAAGAATGAAAATGTTATTCATTTGCTGAGAAAACATTATTCATCCTTAGAAAACTTTTAACATTTTTTAAAATAGTTGTGAGTGAAGATTGAAAAAACGTAATGATAAAAGTATAAAAGTTATTATTTAATCAAAAATAAAAAATACGTATTAATTTTTAGTGTAATTATAAGAATATGAATAAGCACTAGATGTGAACGTTCTTACACGTTTGGTTCCCATATTTACAAGTTTCATACTTAGTCTGATTTTTGCGTGTGTGTTGCATGTTCGGTCCAGGAAGTTAAACTGCTAGTTTGTGTGAAACATAAATAAAAACTAAAGGGTTTAACATTGGGGCAAAACGTGTAACAGTCATAGTAAAGATCAGACTAACTTTATAGTTTTTAGAATCTGAGGACTGGAAGTGTAATTTAATAAAACCATGAGGATCAAATTGCAAGTTTCTCTAATAAAAATAAAATAAAATAATAATAATAATAATAATAATAATAATAATAATAATAATAATAATAATAATAATAATAATAATAATAATATAATTGTCTTAATGTTGAGAGAAGGAGATCGGGTATGGTCCGTTTACGAGACGAAAGTGAGACAACGTCAGACGCGATGAAAACGTGTGGGTTACACGCGTGCATGGAGCTTGAAATAATAAATTCTAATAAAACGTGATCCATAAAATGACCGTGTTTATTGATAATATTATTTGTTTTGGCTTAAATTAGTAATATATATTATCATTGTTATCGGTTCTCATTTATATTTTGTGATTAACATTGCTGATTGATGCTTTAATTGTTTGTTGTTATCATTGTTACCGCAAGTTATAATTACTTTATTACTTAAAAATTTCAAGGAGCTTGTAGATAATCTTTAATTAATATGGTTTGTAAAGATACTTTTCTCTATTTGAGTGAGAGTTATGGTTCAATGAGAGATATAGTGTTGATTATAAGTAGATTTAAACAATACATGATTTAGTATTTTTGAAAAAAAAGAGTAATTATGATATTTTTATTATAATTTATTTAAGATACGTTGCTATAGCTATGTCGTCATGTTTACGAAAGCCACATTCGATTAATAATATCTAATTATCGTTTTGGTCAATAAAAGGCGTTACATTTAACCGGGGTGTGAAATTTTGAGTAGATTAGATTATTCATGGGTTACTCTTTAAAAAAACTATAAGTAATTATTATATTTTTATTTTACCCTGTAATTAAAGGTGTGTTGCTAGTCGTTACGCTACAAAACGCTTACGAAAGCCATGTGAGAATAATAACTTCAGTTATTAATTGTTTGTTTCTGAGTCATTTACTAAAAAAAATATGCCAATTTCAATTATGGTATTAATTTATGAGTAGGTTTAAAAATTATGTGAGTTGGTTGTTTAAAAACTAGAATAAATATGTTATTTTCATTATATTCTATAAACTATGTGTAACACGTGTAAATTTTTATATAAAGAAATAAAAGAAAAAGAAAGAAAAAGAGAAAGAAATAAAGGTCAACATAAGTGGAGGGACCAAAAATGTTGAAAGTGCAAACTTCATATTTATTTTGGTATAAAAGGTGGTATAGCCACCCATGTCCTGCTACTTTTCACCTTTTCTACCGATTCTAGAGAGAGAAAGAGCAGAACTTTGGATTTTTGAAGAAGGAACAAGAAGATTCGAAGTTTTTGGTAAAAAATCTCGAAATTTTGATGCTTAGAATGATTCTAAAACCACTTATGTGCTTATAAATGTGACTTGTGTGTTCGGGTTGCATTGTGTGTGTGTTCTAGGTGTTAGAAACGACTGAGAAGTTCAAGAAGGGGTATCAAACCCGAAGAACAACAAAGGTGAGTTTCTAGATCCCCTTTTTACATGTTTTCAAACGGTTTTGGGGCTGAAAAATACATGTATGTATGTTTTTATGAGATTGGGTATGTTAACCGTATGTTATATGCATGTGTATGTTGGTAGAATATGTTCGGGGTAAATGTATTGTTATGCTTATGTTAAGTTTATGCCTGGAATAGTATGTGCATATTTAGAACTAGGTAATATGATGTTTGGGGACTGGAAAACGATTTGGGAAAAACATGAACAGACTGCTAATACGACTAAACAAGGATCATGAGTCTAAACAGTGCTCATGAGTCCGAAATTTGACTAAGTGTAGGGTAATAAGTCCAAACAGTGCTCATAAGTCTGAAATTTGACTAAGTGTAGGGTAATAAGTCCAAACAGTGCTCATGAGTCTGAAATTTGACTAAGTGTAGGGTAATAAGTCCAAATAGTGCTCATGAGTTTGAAATTTGACTAAGTGTAGGGTAATAAGTCCAAACAGTGCTCATGAGTCTGAAATTTGACTAAGTGTAGGGTAATAAGTCCAAACAGTGCTCATGAGTCTGAAATTTGACTAAGTGTAGGGTAATAAGTCCAAACAATGCTCATGAGTCTGAAATTTGACCAAGTGTAGGGTAATAATGTCACACCCCGACCGATGGCGGAATCATCGAGGCGGACGAATGTGAATCGATTGTTCATAGTACAAGGTAATAAATACGTTGAAATAACATTTAATAATCATTTATTTATTGAATAATGTCATTCAAGTCACACATTACAACGCAATTAAATATAACCATGAAATATAATATTGTCTTCTTTATTTTTGACTAGGTCCAATCCTATATGAGCAGAGAGAATTCCACTAAATAGCATTTCCTGAAATCATGTGAAAAAGTAACGAGTCAGCTAAAGAATTAGCCGGTGAGTAATCACAGGTTTAAACACACACAAATTTGATTGAATAACTTGAAAACAATTCAATTCACATGGTAATGTTATAACTATCATGCAACAATGTATCATAAATGACAAACAACACGATCAAACCTAATGACTGAATTGACTCGGTCCTCAGACGGAGCCTTATAGAATGTATGATTCCGGTTTCAATCACCACGCGACTAAACAAATGGGGTGGGTTGTCAAACCAATAGATCTATCATTGTTACCGTGGTTGTGTGAATTAATGATCATGTTATCAAGTTTATCTAAATACGAACACATAATTGCAAGTAAATAACATAACACGTATTGAATTGAATATTAGTATGAAATAGAATAAAATGTATAAACATGTTGCGTATGATATCACATGATTTCCCCAAATAATAAAACATAAAAATGGGCAATGAATACTCACATGAAAATTATAAGCGTGTTGGAAATAATAGAATGATAGACGTGACACCAAAGGAAACTTCTCGGGATTCAACCTAAGGAATAGCTTAAATTTTAAAACAACGCAATAATTGAAGACTAGATTGATTTGAGAAGCTAGGGTTCTAATTTGGGATTTACGGTTTACAAATGATTTACACCAATGTATTTGATTTAATATGATTAAATAAAATAGAGGAAATGAATTTAAATAAAGAAAATATTAATTGGTAATAATTGGAATAATGTGACTAAATATGTTCAAAACTTTAAAACGTTTGAATAAATTTTAAGGTGTAGAAGTTAAATAATTAATTTTTTTTTAAATTAATTACTTGAACTCTTGGTCAAAATAATTAAATGAATAGTTAATTATTTAGATTTTATAAAATATTAATTAAAAATAATTTGAAATAGTTTAGATTTGTTTAAACGTGAATTTTAAAATTAAAATTAATAATTAACCCTTTTTTTATAACATTTAGACTTTAATAAAAGTGAGATTATAATATTTAGAATTTTTAATAAAAGTGAGATTATAATATTTAGAATTTTTAGAAATTAATAAATAATTTCTAAGATAATATTACTTAACAAAACAAATGTTATAATGATTTCTGAAATTTAATTTGATAAATATGTTCAAAAAAAACGATTTAAAAAAATGCATGTGGGTGCCAGGGGTCGAACCCTGGTCGCCCTATGCATGTTGTTCATTGTTACCAGCGGGCCAAAGCCCAGTATCTGTTTTTGTTTGGCTTTTAATTAACAAAGCATTACAATAACAATTCCCAATTCCAAAGAACCCTAGATTCAAATCGTTTCAAATTGATCTTGCAAACTTGATCAATAGCCAAATTAAACATAGGGCTTTTGTTTAGTATTCAAAAACGAGTGTGTGGGTGTAACTAATTACCTGAATGATTATGGTATCGATGGGTTGAAAGATGAACAAATCGCGACGGTTTAAGGAATCGGTTCGAGTTGATTTTGTTGATGGAAATCAAATTAATGGCACAGAGAGCTTCTCTTGGACCAGGTGATCAAAAGCCCTCAAATACAATCTGTTGAGATTGCCTCGAATGTAGGATTCGACCAGTTGCAGGTCCGCGATGGTAGGGATGATCGAACTCAAAGATTTCGGTGTGTTTCAGGTGGAATTGAGGTCATACGCAGTTCAAACGAGTTGTTTAGGGGCTTTACCCTTTATTAAATTGGTACAATTTGATCCGTTTCAGTTCGAACGAATTCATTTTTTGAATGCAGGTTTCGGTTTCGAGTTTGGGTGTTACAGGTCGATTAAACGCGATTAAACAAGGGGGTTAAGTTCGAAACGCATGGGGGGTAGTTAAGGTTTGGTTTAATTGCGTTTAAACTACACGTTTTGGTGAAATAGGGGTCGCCGGAGGGTGATCGGCCGGTGGTCGGCCGGTGAAAGGGGAAACAGGGGGGGGTTTGGGTTGGTTTGAAATAGTTACAAGTTTAGCCCTGTAGTTTAGGGTAGTTGTTATTTTATGTGAAAACTTGTAATTCAAGTTTTATAATTGCCACTTTCCACCCTAAACTTAATTTAAACAATAATTCCATCTATTTACAAAATATTTATAAGCTTTTATAAATTCTTAATAAGACTTTTTAAGTTTAGTTATTTAATATAGAATGATTTATAAAAATTTCAACTTAATAATAATCATAACATTTTTATAAATTGTTCCATTGTTTAAAATAGATGAAAAATAATTTTATAATATTGATTAAACTATCCGAGTTACATTTAATTCATTGACTAATACTCTAAAAAAAACAGGTTCGGGTTACAATTTGAAAATGGGTCAAATGTTACAGTCTCCCCTACTTTAAGAAATTTCGTCCCGAAATTTGATCACGAGGAGGCTGAGACAAAAAGATGAGGATACTTGGATTTCATTTGGTCTTCACGCTCCCAAGTGAACTCTGGGCCACGTTTAGACTCCCAACGAACTTTGACGATAGGGATTCGGCTACGCTTGAGTTGTTTGATTTCACGGTCCATGATCTCCACAGGTCTTTCGATAAAGTGCATGGATTCATCAATTTGAACTTCATCAAGTGGAATGCGGAGGTTCTCATCAGCAAGGCATTTCTTGAGGTTGGAAACATGAAATGTTGGGTGAATGTTGCTGAGTTCTTGAGGCAGTTCAAGCTTGTAAGCTACTTTCCCAATACGCTCAAGCACTTTGAATGGACCCACATAACGAGGTGCTAGCTTTCCTTTCTTCCCAAAACGGATCACCCCTTTCCAAGGTGATACCTTTAGAAGTACGAGATCACCGACATTGTATTCCATGGGTTTCCGTCCCTTATCAGCATAATGCTTCTGACGATTTCTAGCAGCCAGCAAGTTATCACGAATCTTGTGAATCTTATCGGTTGATTCCTGAATTAGTTCAGGACCGGTGATTTGTGCATCTCCTATCTCAGACCAACATATGGGAGATCGACACTTGCGACCGTACAAAGCTTCAAATGGTGCCATTTGAATACTTGTATGGTAGCTGTTGTTGTATGAAAATTCGATTAACGGTAGATGCGAATCCCAAGAGCCACTAAAGTCAATGACACACGCTCGAAGCATATCCTCGAGAGTCTGTATTGTTCTTTCAGTCTGCCCATCGGTTGAGGGTGATAAGCTGTGCTGAGATTGAGTCGGGTTCCAAAGACGATTGAAGACTTTGCCAGAAATGGGAGATGAATCGACCATCACGATCGGAGATAATATTTAATGGCACACCATGACGGCTGACTATTTCATTGATATAGATACGAGCTAATTTCTCAACTCGAAAATCTTCACGAATCGGTATGAAGTGTGCCGATTTAGTCAATCGATCAACGATGACCCAAATACTATCATAACCGCTAGAGGTTCGAGGCAATTTGGTAATGAAGTCCATGGATATGTCTTCCCACTTCCACACTGGAATATCAGGTTGAACAAGTAATCCAGACGGACGTTGATGTTCGGCTTTAACTTTTGAACAGGTGAGGCATTTGGACACATACAAAGCTATATCCTTTTTCATGCCAGGCCACCAATACTGATTACGGAGATTCATAAACATCTTATCCGCACCGGGATGGATGGAATAACGAGTTTTGTGAGCCTCGCTCATGATGAGGATTCGGAGATCATTGCGTTTAGGAATCCAAAGACGATCCAGAAAATACAACAAACCATCAGGTTTTGTTTCCAATTGAAGTTCAGCGCCGCATGACATTTCATCGTACATGTTACCCTCAGTGACTGACTCGTGTTGGGCTTCGAGAATTCGAGTTTTAAGTTCTGATTGAATCGTAACACTTTGGAGTATGACATAATCCTTACGACTCAATGCATCGGCTACGACATTCGCTTTTCCAGGGTGATAGCGAATTTCACAATCGTAGTCATTGAGTAACTCAACCCATCGCCGTTGTCTCATGTTTAGTTCTTTTTGATTGAAAATGTGCTGAAGACTCTTATGGTCAGTGAATACAACACACTTGGTGCCGTAAAGATAGTGTCTCCAGATTTTGAGTGCGAAAACCACAGCTCCTAATTCGAGATCATGAGTTGTGTAATTCTTCTCATGGATTTGAGCTGTCTTGAGGCATAGGCTATGACTTTCCTCGTTGCATGAGGACACAGCCAAGACCTTGCTTGGAAGCATCGCAGTAAACAACAAAATCATCATTTCCATCAGGGAGGGTCAAGATTGGAGCATTGCATAACTTTTGTTAAGTGTTTGGAATGCTTTTTCTTGATCTGGTCCCCACTGGAAAGACTTATCCTTGTGGGTCAAAGCAGTAAGAGGCACAGCGATCTTTGAGAAATTGGGATGAAACGCCGATAGTAGCCGGCCAAGCCAAGGAATGAACGGATCTCAGTGGGAGTTTTAGGTTCCACCCAACTCTTTACCGCCTCAATCTTTGCAGGATCCACATGAAATCCTTTATCATTTACGATGTGACCAAGAATTGTACCTCCTTCAACCAAAATTCACACTTAGAGAATTTGGCATATAGTTTCTCCTTTTTCAATAGTTCAAGAATCAAACGAAGATGATGTTCATGCTCGGATCTTGATTTTGAATAAATCAGAATGTCGTCGATGAAGACGATCACGAACTTGTCCAAGTATGGTTTGCACACGCGGTTCATTAAATCCATGAACACAGCTGGTGCGTTGGTCAAACCAAATGGCATAACCAGAAATTCGTAATGACCATATCTTGTACGGAAGGCTGTTTGGGAATGTCATCATCATGCACCCGTAGTTGATGATAACCAGAACGAAGATCAATCTTGGAAAAGTATGAAGCGCCTTGAAGTTGGTCAAACAAATCATCGATTCTTGGTAGGGGATACCGGTTCTTAACAGTAAGCTTGTTGAGTTCCCGATAATCGATACACATACGAAATGAGCCATCTTTCTTCTTCACAAACAATACTGGGGCTCCCCAAGGTGAGGAACTTGGTCGAATGAAACCTTTATCGGAAAGTTCTTGAAGTTGACTAGCAAGTTCTTGCATCTCAGATGGTGCAAGACGATATGGAGATTTTGCTACAGGTGTTGCACCAGGTACAAGATCGATACGAAACTCGACTTGACGAACAGGAGGGAGTCCAGTTAAGTCATCGGGGAAACACTTCCGGAAAATCACGAATGATCGGAATATCCTCGACTTTCTTTGACTTCTCATTCGTTTTACAACATGTGCTAAGAAAGCCACATAGTGCTTGCGAAGGTACTTTTGAGCTTTGTACATGACATAAGTCGAAGGCCTTTGGAAGGTTTTTCTCCATAATATTTAACACCTTTTCGGGCGCAAGAGGGATCCGGATGATTTTCTCGTAACAAACAACTTCAGCATGGTTCTTAGATAGCCAATCCATGCCTATAATGACGTCAAATTTCCAAGTTGCATCGGTGTGAGATCGATAGGAAAATCATGCTCGCTAAGACTAAGGATACAGTTTGGAATAATTGAATCGATTGTGATAGGTTTCCCGTCGGCTATCTCTACCGTAAATGGTTTCTCAACTTAGTCCGTGCACTAGCAAGTAAGGGTCAAATTCTAAGGACACAAAACTTTTGTCGGCGCCGGTATCAAATAAGACTGAAGCATAATGATTATTGATTAAAAACATACCGTTCACCACATCGCTATTGGTTTGAGCTTGATGAGCATTGATGTTAAAGCACGTCCTTGAGCCGTAGGCACCGTGCTGACAAGTTGAGGGCATCGATTGCGGTAGTGGTTTGGATCACCACATTGATAGCATGCACGACCCTGAGTAATTGCAGGAGGATGTTGAAGAACAGGTGCGGTAGCCGGAGTTAGCTGCGCTCTTACACACGTTGAAAGTATGACCGAAACGACCACAGTTGGTGCAGCGACGGCATTGTGCATTAGCAGGGTGGTGGTACTTGCAAATATTGCACTGTGGGAAAGTTCCGGTGTAAGGTTTCTTTGCCGGGACTTGATTGTTGGAGACTGGTTGGTAGCTTGGTGCGACTTGATTAACTGGAACAGTAGGGGTAACCACAGCAAAGTTTTGGGATTTAACCTTCCTCTTCTTGTTTTGAGAAGGTTCAGGTTTTTCCTCCTTAGGGGGTTCAGCTGAGGGTTTCTCGGGCACCTTCTTAGCACCCTTCCTAGTCAGGGTTCCAGCCTTAACATGATTGTCAGTTAACTGAGCAGCTAACCGGATGGTATCTTCTAGAGTTGCAGGATTCTACCCCACACCGTGTCTTGAATCTTCATGGGTAGACCACGATGTACTTTTCAATGGCCCGGGATAATGGGGTAACCAAGTGGGGAACAAGTAGGCTCAATTCATGAAATCGGTTGGTGTAAGCTAGATTTTCTCCACTTTCTTGAGCTAAGTCCCAGAACTCAGCTTCTAACTTCTTATCTCATTTCTTGGACAGAATTCCCGAGTCATGAGTTCTTTGACTTCATCCCACGTTAATGCCAAAGCAGCATCAGTTCCACGGGTCGTTTCTCCCCGTTCCACCAAGTGAGTGCTCTCTTTGAAGAACACTTGTAGCATAGCGAACCTTGAGATTCTCGGGACACTCACTATTGAGAAAAGTGTTCTCGATACTCTCAAACCACTGTAAAAGACCAGTGGCTCCTTCGGTCCCGCTAAACTTAGTGGGATTGCAAGAACTGAAGTGCTTGTAAGTACAAGCTCGTGGAGGGTTTGGTGCAGCTTGATTTTGAACAACGTTGTTGCCTTGGTTCAAATGAGTAAGCAGTGTTGGGATGACCGCAGCAACTTCACGTGCCACTATAGCAGCAATCTTACGGCCAGAGCTTCTAGATCGAGAGCGGTTTTGACGGGAAGACATGCTGTATGATATGGAAAAACCTTTAGAACTTTCAAAATAATAAAATCGTTAATGAGATTGTTTAGAATAACAATGAGAGGTTAGGAGTGTAAACGTTCGGTTCGCAAACCAAAACGAATACGGTGACTTATCAAAGTATTTGTGTCCACCACAACCTTAATGAGGACATGCGTACCTATAAGCGAATACTCATCTCGAGGGTTCCCAGGTAAGGTAATCAAGTTGTATGAAATACCTTGCCTAGACAGAACACCTTAAGATACAGGTATCCCACTCTTCCAGCATTGCATGTTCTCGGTCGTGTGACACGGACTTTGACGAGATTTGAAAACCATGTAAATCAAAATTTAAAATTTGAAAACAATTTGATTTAGGCATATAATGCCATATAATATGATTTGAGAATTTGTATGTGATAGGTAAGAATCAAGATATAAGAGAATGTGATAACCATATAAACATAATAGACATAAGTGACACATATAAGCCCTATCTAAACATATAGAATACATGAGAGGACTCATGTGTAAAGGTACTTAGTTATAGTCTAGGTCATTCCATTTCTAATAACCTAATTCCCTATAACCTTGGCTCTGATACCAATCTGTCACACCCCGACCGATGGCGGAATCATCGAGGCGGACGAATGTGAATCGATTGTTCATAGCACAAGGTAATAAATACGTTGAAATAACATTAATAATCATTTATTTATTGAATAATGTCATTCAAGTCACACATTACAACGCAATTAAATAAAACCATGAAATATAATATTGTCTTCTTTATTTTTGACTAGGTCCAATCCTATATGAGCAGAGAGAATTCCACTAAATAGCATTTCCTGAAATCATGTGAAAAAGTAACGAGTCAGCTAAAGAATTAGCCGGTGAGTAATCACAGGTTTAAACACACAAAATTTTGATTGAATAACTTGAAAACAATTCAATTCACATGGTAATGTTATAACTATCATGCAACAATGTATCATAAATGACAAACAACACGATCAAACCTAATGACTGAATTGACTCGGTCCTCAGACGGAGCTTATAGAATGTATGATTCCGGTTTCAATCACCACGCGACTAAACAAATGGGGTGGGTTGTCAAACCAATAGATCTATCATTGTTACCGTGGTTGTGTGAATTAATGATCATGTTATCAAGTTTATCTAAATACGAACATAATTGCAAGTAATAACATAACACGTATTGAATTGAATATTAGTATGAAATAGAATAAAATGTATAAACATGTTGCGTATGATATCACATGATTTTCCCAAATAATAAAACATAAAAATGGGCAATGAATACTCACATGAAAATTATAAGCGTGTTGGAAATAATAGAATGATAGACGTGACACCAAAGGAAACTTCTCGGGATTCAACCTAAGGAATAGCTTAAATTTTAAAACAACGCAATAATTGAAGACTAGATTGATTTGAGAAGCTAGGGTTCTAATTTGGGATTTACGGTTTACAAATGATTTACACCAATGTATTGATTTAATATGATTAAATAAAATAGAGGAAATGAATTTAAATAAAGAAAATATTAATTGGTAATAATTGGAATAATGTGACTAAATATGTTCAAAACTTTAAAACGTTGAATAAATTTTAAGGTGTAGAAGTTAAATAATTAATTTTTTTTTTAAATTAATTACTTGAACTCTTGGTCAAAATAATTAAATGAATAGTTAATTATTTAGATTTTATAAAATATTAATTAAAATAATTTGAAATAGTTTAGATTTGTTTAAACGTGAATTTTAAAATTAAAATTAATAATTAACCCTTTTTTTATAACATTTAGACTTTTAATAAAAGTGAGATTATAATATTTAGAATTTTTAATAAAAGTGAGATTATAATATTTAGAATTTTTAGAAATTAATAAATAATTTCTAAGATAATATTACTTAACAAAACAAATGTTATAATGATTTCTGAAATTTAATTGATAAATATGTTCAAAAAAACGATTTAAAAAAATGCATGTGGGTGCCAGGGGTCGAACCCTGGTCGCCCCTATGCATGTTGTTCATTGTTACCAGCGGGCCAAAGCCCAGTATCTGTTTTTGTTGGCTTTTAATTAACAAAAGCATTACAATAACAATTCCCCAATTCCAAAGAACCCTAGATTCAAATCGTTTCAAATTGATCTTGCAAACTTGATCAATAGCCAAATTAACATAGGGCTTTTGTTTAGTATTCAAAAACGAGTGTGTGGGTGTAACTAATTACCTGAATGATTATGGTATCGATGGGTTGAAAGATGAACAAATCGCGACGGTTTAAGGAATCGGTTCGAGTTGATTTTGTTGATGGAAATCAAATTAATGGCACAGAGAGCTTCTCTTGGACCAGGTGATCAAAAGCCCTCAAATACAATCTGTTGAGATTGCCTCGAATGTAGGATTCGACCAGTTGCAGGTCCGCGATGGTAGGGATGATCGAACTCAAAGATTTCGTGTGTTTCAGGTGGAATTGAGGTCATACGCAGTTCAAACGAGTTGTTTAGGGGCTTTACCCTTTATTAATTGGTACAATTTGATCCGTTTCAGTTCGAACGAATTCATTTTTTGAATGCAGGTTTCGGTTTCGAGTTTGGGTGTTACAGGTCGATTAAACGCGATTAAACAAGGGGGTTAAGTTCGAAACGCATGGGGGGTAGTTAAGGTTTGGTTTAATTGCGTTTAAACTACACGTTTTGGTGAAATAGGGGTCGCCGGAGGGTGATCGGCCGGTGGTCGGCGGTGAAAGGGGAAACAGGGGGGGGGTTTTGGGTTGGTTTGAAATAGTTACAAGTTTAGCCCTGTAGTTTAGGGTAGTTGTTATTTTATGTGAAAACTTGTAATTCAAGTTTTATAATTGCCACTTTCCACCCTAAACTTAATTTAAACAATAATTCCATCTATTTACAAAATATTTATAAGCTTTTATAAATAATAAGACTTTTTAATTAGTTATTAATATAGAATGATTTAAAAAATTTCAACTTAATAATAATCATAACATTTTTAAAATGTTCCATTGTTTAAAATAGATGAAAAATAATTTATAATATTGATTAAACTATCCCGAGTTACATTTAATTCATTGACTAATACTCTAAAAAAACAGGTTCGGGTTACAATTTGAAAATGGGTCAAATGTTACAAATACGTCCAAACAGTGTCTGAGTCTGAAATTTGACTAAGTGTAGGGTAATAGTCTAAACAGTGCTCATGAGTCTGAAATTGACTAAGTGTAGGGTAATAAGTCCAAACAATGCTCATGAGTCTGAAATTTGACTAAGTGTAAGGTAAAAAGTCCCAACAGTGGTCAAACGCCCAATAGTCCTCATGAGTCCAAATAGTACTCATGCGCCCAAAAATTGAATTTAATGCAGAATGTTCGTGGAAGTTTGTACAGCTAGGGTTTTGGACTGATATTGACTAAGGATTTATTATGATAATGATATGTCTGAATGTCATAATAACCCTTTTTATATTTTAATTAATATTATGATTAGGGCTATATTAATGTTAATATTATTATTATTAATATGCTTATTAATAATAATATGGTATGACTTTACGTGTATGATCATGATCAAGACAGGAAGTACTATCATTAATAAAGTGAAAAAATTAAGATAAAGAAAAGTGGAACGTAAATTAATGAACGAAAGTCTTCCAAGCAAATGAATGGAGGTGCACACCCCTGGCAGGTGTTAGCTCAACTGTGATGCGGGATCGCTATCCCAAAGGATGCACACAGGGTCAATCTTTGAGGTTGACATAGAGGTGAGCGACTTGGTGTCGCAAAAGACTCACAGGATGAAAGTCAATCTTTGTGATTGGCTTAGAGGTGAGCGACTTGGTGTCGCAAAAGACTCACAGCATAAGTGCAATCCTTGAGATTGCCATAGAGGTGAGCGGCTCAGTGTCGCAAAAGTCTCGGAAGAATAATGATAAAAGTACGAATTGAACGACGATGAAGATAATAATGATATTACCTACGTGTACGTACGATGTGTGATCACATATGCATAACGAACGGTTTGAAATGAGAAGTAAAGTATTTTAAATTACAAAACTAGAACTCACTCAGCAACGCTGACTTTTATGTATTTTCCAGTTGGCAGGTAACAGGTTGCTGAGGATGGCACATGGGGATGGCTATTTGGCGGGCAAGACTGACATCCATTTATGTTTTGACAATACTGTGTTTTGTAATTCATTCGACTAATTATTTTATGACCCATGAACTAGAATGTATTGCTTAACAACAATGTTATAATGAATGAATGGGTTTTTGTCAAATTGATTCCGCTGCTTAAATTTATAATATGTATGTTTTATGCTGTGAATGATCAACTGTGAAGGCCCGGGAACCGGGCCTTACACTATGTTGTTACAAATATGTCATCACACTTAGGAAAGTCACGTGAGATTAACAACTATTATTATTTTTTTCGTTTGATTCTACTTGTATATTAAAAAAGACCAGCCAATGTGGGGCTAGCCCACTTGGTAGATGCATTGCCTGACGTGAGGTCGAAGTCTCAATCAAATTAAAACCAAATACTACATTACCACCGGAGACTAAACAAATCCATTGTTTTCCAATCCTTTTAAACTAGCAAGCACAGACCAAATTCCCTCTTTCTGTCCCAAAAGTCGTCAGATCCAGCTTTTTAGCAAAAGGAACCACTCAAGCCATTTTATTAAGGCAAGTTGCACTTTTTCGTCAGCATCCACCGTAACTTACAGTAGCCACCGTAAGTTACGGTGGAAACCAAATCAGTACGGTGGAAATCCACTGCATTACGGTGGAAATAAGAGTGTTTAGGGGGCCACCGTAACTTCGGGCTACCGTAAGTTACGGTAGACCCCACTTTTCTTGTTGATTCCTTTTTCCCATCCTTCCTTGCTCTATCCCGCCGAGGTCCGTCCACAGTTGCGTTTTCTTCATATTAAGCTCCATAATGTGCCTGAAACAAAAGCAACTGTAGTTATCTAATTCAAGATAATTTCACAACCAAATATGAGAATATCACGTGTTTTAACATCATAAAAGGGTTGTTCCTTGAACCACCCGTCACATCCCCACACTTAACCGTTGCTTGTCCCAAGCAACATATCAAATCGATTCAAACAAGCGATCAATGTAACCCAAGCATAAACATGTATACTTTTACTAACCCTTTCGTAACAACCAAAATGATACACCCCTCGCTATGTCCCTCCTCTCGGCGACAAGTAAGCACTAGCATCTATCAGCTAGACACACAAAGGCAAACGGCGGTTGCACAACTATAAGCTGTACCTAAATCGACCCTTCTCTTAACAATTGCCAAACATGAATGCATATCAAAGGGACTTCCAGGTTGTAACGTGGCTAGGTGTATGGGTAGGAAATGGAATATATATGAAGAAGCGAAAACTTAACTTGGTTTTTATTACACAATAACATAAACAACTAACTACCAAACCTAATACTATGAACAAGGTACTCAACTTCAATCCCTTTTTTTCTTCTTTCTCGTTTCTTTTTTTTCATCTTTTTTTTCAATCGCTTTTCCCTTATTTTTATTATACATATTTTTTCTTTAATAACAATAAAACAAACACGAAATCTTCATGCAAACATTCAACATAGCATTGAAGATGATTACAACTACTAAACAACTACTAACACTATAAGACCAGGTCAAGTTAGGTAATTTTTAAGTAACTAGCTAAGGGGTAACAAACGATAGGCTTTTAGGCACAACATTGGGCAACTAAATGTTCAAACCCCCGCCCCTCTCGCAACCAAGCTCATATATATATTTATGAGGTCCAACCTCCCAAATTTCACAACTCGCACACATCAAAGACGAGGCTACCTAAATGCCCTTATTCCTTTCACATTCACATCCAACTTAAAGTCTCGGATCGTATTCAAGCACAAGTTCTAATGCACCCCACCTGTTGCCACTCTCACAAAGAAATGTGTTATTTATTTATTAGTGTGGCTTCAACTCTCACCAAGAATAAGAATGATTAAAGGTTGCCGATGCATCATTTGGAGTTAATCCAAGGTGTTCAAATTCTCACAATGTTTTGCTTAAATTTTTTTAAAAAACTTTAAAAATTCCCTCATCCCCACACTTGGGATATGTAACATCCTGTATTTTTGTTGTTTTATTTATGCCATTTTATAGCATCCTTAGTAATTTTTTATATATATAAAAATAATAACAATAATAATAATAGATAATAATAATAATAATAATAATAATAATAATAATAATAATAAAATAAAAATAATAATAATAATAATAATAATAATAATAAAACTTAGAATTAAAGTGCAGGGGGTTGTTTGTCATTTTGAAAACTTTAAAGGAAAGTTTAAAACATAAAATAATAACATTGGAAAGAGCAGGGACCATTGTGTAAATTCTCAAACCAAACCCTCTCTCTCCCCGTAAACTCCGGCCACCGCCGGTAGGAGCTCCGGCGAGCCTTCCACCATCGTTTTAAATGCTTTTGACCAAATTGAACCGCTCCACCCTCGGTCCCCAGTTTCGAACCCGAACCCAATTCAAAATTGAGTTCCCGCTCGTTCATCTTTCCAAATCGAAACGGGACTAACATACCAAAAATCCGAATCAATCTTGACCAATTTCACAAATCGAATCAAATCAATCACACCTAAACTAAAAACGCGGCTAAATCAATCAATTATTCAATCAACATTGCAAATTAACAGCTTCAAATCTCCTAAATTGGTAAACTTCGAACGCGTTTTTAAATCGAGAGAGAAAGGCTCGAATCCATGAAATCAAGCCTATAAATTATGGGTTTTCGGTTCATTGTGAAGTTCTTAAACTCCCTGAACCTTCAATTGCACAATAAAACCTCTCGATCACAAAACCCAATCTCACGAACATCCGAATCGAACTCGGACTCGAAACCCTATCTACACCCCATCAATCAGGTAATTGGAACCTGTTTCTACTCGTTTTCGTTCAAGAAACAAAAGCCCTATGATGATTTAGGTGATTAACACCGAATCGAGGGTCGATTTGGCCTTGAACAAAAACTAGGGTTCATTGATTTGGGGGTAAACCAGGCGACTAATGTTTATATTTAAAACAAACCAAAGTGAACCAAGGCTACGGCCCTGGTTCACTGGTTCCTGCGCTCCATGGTACAAGGGAGCCCCGGGTTCGACCCGGGCAGCCCCCTCCCCTGTTTTCTTTTTCGATTTTTTTTTCTTTTCTTTATTTCTTTTTAATTATTAAACCTTTTTAAATTCTGAAAATTTCTAAAATTAATTTCATAAAATGCAGATTTTTTTGTTTACTTTTGTTTAATTAATTTGGGACTAAAATAATTTATAAAATACTTTTGTATTATAAATACATTATTTTAGTTTTAAAAATACAAAAGAAATGAGTAAACATAATACTTGTATATGTATATATATATTTTAAGTAATTAAATGGTTTAGTTATGTATATCTATATATATATATATATATGATCTTTTAGTAATTAAATCATTTATTATGATTATACAATGTTATAATTGTTTAGTATATATGTTTATACATATATATATTCAAGCAATTTAATTGTTTAGTTATATATATATATATATATATATATATATATTTATACATAGTTCTTTAATAGCTAAATCATTATATTGATTATTATATACAATGTTATAATTGTTTAGTATATACATTATATATATATAATTAAACAATTTAATGTTTAGTTACTTACATATATACATATATATATATATATATATATATATATATAATATATATTTAAACATAGTTCTTTTAATAGCTAAATCATATATATTGATTGTTTAGTATATATTTATATGTATATTCAACAATTAAACTGTTTGATTACTTATACCTATAAATAATATATATTGTATATAGTCCCTTATAATAGTTAAATAACTTATTATAATTATTATATACAATCCTTAAAATCGGTTTAACGTACAATTTAATCAAGTCTTATTTATTATTTCTCTTACGCGCTAACAAGTGATTATACCAAGTATAGTCCATTCGTTTCATTTAACCGATCACGTTATTAACGTGTAATAAATACGAATAATTATTAACTCCTATTAGACCTACAATTAATCATCAAACAAATTATAACGCGCTATTTTATTTCGTTTAGGTGCGTTGTGACGTTTGTGTTGGAAATCTTATTCGTGGTTATTCTTATTACATCTACAAGTCTCCTTATTAAACATGTGAGTTCTTATGCCCCGCTTTACGATTATTTCACATCTTTCGGGGTGAAACATGTTGCTTATACAAACTTACACATACACGCTTTGATACTTATTACACACGTGCAATTCTTTACATAGTCGTGGTTGTTTGGATATGTTAAGTATTATATGAGATGTGACATACGTGTGCAATCATTAACTATTGCTAGCCTAGCGAAGTCTTAGATCTTTGGGCCTGACAAGCCTATTTGGTGCTAAAGTCGATGTATTGCCGACTCCTAGGAGTCGTATGCTTGTGCACTAGGGAACCAAATACACTTAGCTAATCATGCTTATTCATATTATTCAGTCGAGGCTTGATTGTAACTATGCATGTTCTATATACTTGCTATCTTGTGACCATTGACTAGAATTGCCACATTTTGTATACTTATTGTATTTAAAACCATGAGAATTCACCAACTAGTTAGTTGACTTTATTTTCAACATGTTTCAGGTAATGTGCAAGCTTAGCAATGATTGAAGGAATGCATAAACCTAGATCATGGACCTAGGCTTAATAAAGACGATTGAATTCTCGTTTTTGTTTGATTTATTTGAGACATTGATGTATGTGGTGATTGAAAACAATTGATTAATGGCATTTATACTTTAACATAGCGTTATGTGGCTGTGAACAATCCTAATCCTCACACCTCGACGTTTCCGCCGTCAAGGTTGGGGTGTGACAGATTGGTATCAGAGCCCATAACTATAGGGATTTAGGTTATTAGAAATGGTGACCTAGGCTATAGTTTATGCATGATCCTTATAGAATAGTATTCTTATGAACACATACTTATTGTTAGCATGCTGCCTAACGCTATGCCTTATTATGTGCAATGTGATGCCTTAGCATAGGTGCCTTCCTACATGATTACATATTGTTACCCGTCTCCCCTAGACTTATCTTAAATGTTAATTCTCGCCGACAGTTACTATTTCTTAAACTTATTCTCGTCTCCAAGTAGAATCTATTGATAGGAATTCTTTAGACTTTATGTCTAATCTTGTAAATATCCCATCAAGATTTTGATTTCATAAACCAAAGAACTAGTGTGGTACATAGACACCTGTATTCTGGATTTTCTGGCAAAAGGCCCTCGGGCTAAGGCAAGCGTATACGTATAAATCTCATTGAGGGAACCGTTACGCTACCTGGGGATTTCCGGGATGAGTGATAAACTATGACCAATATACACGAGTTTCTGAGGTGAATGGGTCAATTCATCTTGACGTGTCAACGTTTCCAAATGGTGATGCGTCACCAAATGGAATCATTCCGTATAATTCATGATTCTTACCTTAATTGCCCATCCTTATTATCCTTTTGACCGATCCTAACCCAATTTGTATTTTCCAGCATGTCTCGTTTCCACAGAAACCGAGGAAGATCCGGCCGTAAGCTTGCTGCCATGATTGCCGGCAAATGGCTGCGGTCATCCCGACCATGGTGGCTGAACTCAGCAGCACTATGATCGCAAACGTCACGAACAATAGCAATGGTCAAGGGGGAGAATAGTGCAAACCAACGGCGTAACACCCAGTCTTGCACCTTCAAGCATTTCAGTTCATGCAAGCCTCCCAGTTATAGTGGCAAGGAAGGTGCCACCGGTCTCTTAGAGTGGTTTGAAGGGATGGAGAACACCTTCGTCAACTGTGAGTGCCCCGAAGCACTCAAAGTAAGGTATGCCGCCAGTATGTTGCAGCAACGGGCCTTAACGTGGTGGAACAGTGAAAAGAGGAACCGAGGTCCCGATGCAATCTTGGCTTTAACTTGGGAGGAATTCAAAAACATAGCCATAGCCAAGTTTTGCCCGAGGAGTGAAATCCAGAAACTGGAGGAGGAATTCTGGAATTTGAAACAGGATGGCGGGAACCATCTGGCATATTCTACCCGTCATCATGAACTAAGCATACTGCTGCCACACATGGTGGATACTGTTTCCCGAAACGTGGAAAAATTTATTAAGGGTGTGCCGCCTCAGATTCAGGATGCCGTTGTGGGTAGCCGGCCCGCAACCTTGGAAGAAGCTATCACCATCACCGCCCAATTGACGGAGAACCACATCCGAGCGGGCACCATGTCTGCAAAGGGTGCCAAGAAGACTGAGAAGACGACCCCCGAGGAGGTCAAAGAGGTCAAGCCTGATAACAAGAAACGGAAGTTTGTACCGGCACGGAACTATGCCGTGGCTGCTCCTAAACCGCCCCAAAGACAGTGTACTACCGGGGCTACACCGGCAGCACAAGTGCCCGTGGCAAGGGCTTATGCAGGCCCTCTACCTATGTGTAACACGTGTAGGTATCACCACCCGGGCAATCTTCCGTGTCGCATCTGCACACTATGTGGCAAGTACGGGCACCTTGTGGCAACGTGTCGCCGAGCATTGGGAAACGCAGTGACGGAACCAAATCGGGTCTGCTACAACTGTGGAGAACCAGGTCACTACCGACCCCAGTGCCCTCGTCTTGTGGGCAATGTTCCACAAGCTCGTGGACGTGCTTTCAACATCAACGCGAACCAAGCCCAGGCGAACAACGAGGTGGTGAACGGTACGTAAAAATTGCAACCCTATCTCCATAGAATTTCTCTTAAAATTCCTTACTTGTGTCCTTAAGTGCCTTTAAAACCTATACAGGTATGTTTCTTATTAATGACACCTATGCATACGTATTATTTGATTCGGGCGCCGATAGAAGTTTTGTTTCCTTAGAGTTCGAGCCGACACTTTCTAAACCTCGCTCAAATCTAGAGAGACCTCTCACCGTCGAAGTTGCTGACGGAGAACCCATCACCGTCGACGTGGTTATCGGCGATTGTCTATTGTGTCTCGATGACCATAAGTTTCTTATCGACCTTATTCCTATGAAACTCGGGAGTTTCGACGTCATTATTGGCATGGATTGGTTATCTAAGAACCATGCCGAGATCATTTGTTTCGAGAAGTGCATTCGCATGCCCTTACCCTCCGGGGACACGTTGAAGGTGTTCGGTGAACGGTCCTCCAAAGGACTCAAGCTTATGTCATGTACTAAGGCTCAGAAATGCCTAAGTAAGAGTTATCCGGCATTCTTGGCATATGTAGTCAACACCAAAACCAAGGAGAAGGAACTCAAAGATGTTCCAGTTGTACGAGAATTCCCTGAGGTTTTCCCGATGATCTTAGCGGGTTACCTCCCGTACGCGAAGTAGAATTTAAAATCGACTTGATTCCGGGAGCAAGCCCCGCGGCTAAATCACCTTACCGACTCGCACCATCGGAAATGCAAGAACTCTCTAGCCAACTCCAGGAATTATCCGAGAAGGGGTTTATCCGCCCTAGTTCTTCTCCCTGGGGTGCACCTGTCTTATTTGTGAAGAAGAAAGATGGGTCTTTCCGCATGTGTATCGATTACCGGGAGCTCAACAAGTTGACTATCAAGAACCGGTATCCTCTTCCTCGTATCGATGACCTTTTTGACCAACTTCAAGGAGCTGCAATCTTTTCAAAAATCGACTTGCGTTCGGGTTATCATCAACTGCGAGTCCACGACGACGATATCCCAAAGACTGCATTCCGCACCCGGTATGGGCATTACGAGTTCATGGTTATGCCTTTCGGCTTAACCAATGCTCCAGCGGTCTTCATGGATCTTATGAATCGGGTGTGCAAGCCATACCTAGACAAGTTCGTCATCGTTTTCATTGACGACATTCTTATTTATTCCAAGTCACGCTCCGATCACGAACTTCATCTCCGTCAAATCCTCGAGCTGTTGAAGAAGGAACAACTGTACGCGAAATTCTCGAAATGTGAGTTTTGGCTTGAAGAAGTACAGTTCTTAGGGCACGTTGTGAATAGTCAAGGAATTCACGTCGACCCTGCGAAGGTCGAAGCCGTAAAGAGTTGGAGTGCTCCCACAACTCCGACGGAAGTTCGATCGTTTCTTGGTCTAGCCGGGTATTACAGGCGATTTATTGCCAACTTCTCAAAAATCGCAAAGCCACTCACGTCCTTGACTCAGAAGAACAAGCCTTTCGAGTGGAAAGCGAGCAAGAAGAGGCGTTTGAGACATTGAAGCACAAGTTGTGCAATGCCCCTATTCTGACGCTACCGGATGGAAATGACGACTTCACGGTATACTGCGACGCGTCGAAACAAGGCCTTGGTTGTGTTCTCATGCAACGGGGAAAGGTCATCGCATATGCCTCGAGACAATTGAAGGTTCACGAGGTAAATTATACGACGCACGATCTCGAGCTCGGAGCGGTGGTCTTTGCTTTGAAAATCTGGAGACACTATCTATACGGCACGCAATGTATAGTCTACACGGACCACAAGAGCCTCCAACACGTCTTCAACCAGAAGGACCTCAATATGAGGCAACGTCGTTGGGTGGAACTAATTAGCGATTACGATTGTGATATCCGCTACCATCCCGGCAAGGCAAATGTCGTAGCCGATGCATTGAGTCGAAAGACGCATCAAAAGATGGTTTCCGTTCAAGAGATTCGCGACCGACGCCAATGGTTCGATACATTGGGAGAGTTTGATACTGAAGTCCGACTCGATGTCAACAATGCTACGGTGTTATTGCAGAACTTAAGGATCGATTGTGACATCGAGGCGAGTATTCGAGAAGCACAGCAAGCGGTGCAAACCGAAGGGAGTATGAAGGAAGAGCTCGAGCCAAATCTCTTAGCCCAATTAGAAACAAGAGCCAAAGGGCTAATGTATTTCGCAAACCGAGTCTGGATCCCCAAACGCAATAACCTTCGGGCTTCTATCATGAACGAAGCACATCGGACTCGTTATTCTATTCACCCGGGCTCCGATAAGATGTACATGGACTTACGGAGTCAATATTGGTGGCCCGGAATGAAACGAGACATAGCAACCTATGTTGCTAAGTGCCTTACATGCACGAAGGTTAAAGCGGAGCATCAACGTCCAAGTGGATTACTTGAACAACCCGAAATTCCCATGTGGAAGTGGGAACATATATCCATGGACTTCATAACCAAGTTACCTCGGACATCTCGCGGGCACGATAGCATATGGGTAATCGTCGACCGATTGACTAAGTCGGCACATTTCATACCCATACGCGACACATATAAGACATCAAGGTTAGCCCGGATTTACATCGACGAGATCGTAAGCCGTCATGGTGTGCCTCTTCACATTATATCCGACCGAGATGCTCGATTCACTTCTCACTTTGGTCTACTATGCAAGAACTTCTGGGTACCCAATTGGATTTAAGCACGGCTTACCATCCCCAAACCGATGGCCAAACCGAGCGGACGATCCAAACCCTGGAAGACCTGTTACGTCTCTGTGTCCTTGATTTTGGGGGCGACTGGGATACGCACCTACCGCTCGCAGAATTCTCCTACAACAACAGTTACCACTCAAGCATCCAAATGGCACCGTTCGAAGCACTTTACGGTCGTAAGTGTCGTTCACCAATCTGCTGGACCGACGTTGGCGAGAATCTTATTACCGGCCCCGAGCTCATACAAGAGACGACCGATAAAGTCGCTATCATCCGCAAGAACCTGGAAGTGGCAAGGAGTCGACAGAAAAGCTACGCTGATAAACGTCGCAAGCCACTGGAATTCCAAGTTGGGGAGATGGTCCTTCTCAAGGTCTCACCGTGGAAGGGTGTGGTTCGCTTTGGAAGGAAAGGCAAGTTAGCTCCGAGGTTTGTAGGGCCTTTCAAGGTTCTGAAAAGGATCGGGAAAGTGGCCTACAAACTAGAACTACCCTCCGACCTTAGTGGAATTCACCCTGTCTTCCACGTCTCGAATCTGAGGAAGTGTCTGGCCGACGATAATTTGCATGTGCCATTGGAAGACATTCAGATCGACGAGTCACTATACTTCGTTGAAAAACCCGTCGAAATCATGGATCGCATTATGAAGAAGACTAGGACCTCTACGACCCCAATTGTAAAGGTTCGATGGGAGAACAAACGAGGAGCGGAATTCACTTGGGAGCGTGAAGAACATATGAAGAAGACTTACCCTTACTTATTCTTGTAACCCTTTTTGATTCTTAATTTCGGGACGAAATTCTTTTAAGTTGGGGAGACTGTAACATCCTGTATTTTTGTTTGTTTTATTTATGCCATTTTATAGCATCCTTAGTAATTTTTTTTATATATATAAAAATAATAACAATAATAATAATAGATAATAATAATAATAATAATAATAATAATAATAATAATAAAAATAAAAATAAAAATAATAATAATAATAATAATAATAATAATAATAATAATAATAATAATAATAAAACTTAGAATTAAAGTGCAGGGGGTTGTTTGTCATTTTGAAAACTTTAAAGGAAAGTTTAAAACATAAAATAATAACATTGGAAAGAGCAGGGACCATTGTGTAAATTCTCAAACCAAACCCTCTCTCTCCCCGTAAACTCCGGCCACCGCCGGTAGGAGCTCCGGCGAGCCTTCCACCATCGTTTTAAATGCTTTTGACCCAAATTGAACCGCTCCCCACCCTCGGTCCCCAGTTTCGAACCCGAACCCAATTCAAAATTGAGTTCCCGCTCGTTCATCTTTCCAAATCGAAACCGGGACTAACATTACCAAAAATCCGAATCAATCTTGACCAATTTCACAAATCGAATCAAATCAATCACACCTAAACTAAAAACGCGGCTAAATCAATCAATTATTCAATCAACATTGCAAATAACAGCTTCAAATCTCCTAAATTGGTAAACTTCGAACGCGTTTTTAAATCGAGAGAGAAAGGCTCGAATCCATGAAATCAAGCCTATAAATTATGGGTTTTCGGTTCATTGTGAAGTTCTTAAACTCCCTGAACCTTCAATTGCACAATAAAACCTCTCGATCACAAAACCCCAATCTCACGAACATCCGAATCGAACTCGGACTCGAAACCCTATCTACACCCCATCAATCAGGTAATTGGAACCTGTTTTCTACTCGTTTTCGTTCAAGAAACAAAAGCCCTATGATGATTTAGGTGATTAACACCGAATCGAGGGTCGATTTGGCCTTGAACAAAAACTAGGGTTCATTGATTGGGGGTAAACCAGGCGACTAATGTTTATATTTAAAACAAACCAAAGTGAACCAAGGCTACGGCCCTGGTTCACTGGTTCCTGCGCTCCATGGTACAAGGGAGCCCCGGGTTCGACCCCGGGCAGCCCCCTCCCCTGTTTTCTTTTTCGATTTTTTTTTCTTTTCTTTATTTCTTTTTAATTATTAAACCTTTTAAATTCTGAAAATTTCTAAAATTAATTTCATAAAATGCAGATTATTTTGTTTACTTTTGTTTAATTAATTTGGGACTAAAATAATTTTTATAAAATACTTTTGTATTTATAAATACATTATTTTAGTTTTAAAAATACAAAAGAAATGAGTAAACATAATACTTGTATATGTATATATATATTTTAAGTAATTAAATGGTTTAGTTATGTATATCTATATCTATATATATATATATATATATATATATATATATGATCTTTTAGTAATTAAATCATTATTATGATTATACAATGTTATAATTGTTTAGTATATATGTTTATACATATATATATTCAAGCAATTAATTGTTTAGTTATATATATATATATATATATATATATATATATATATATATATATATATATATATATATATTTATACATAGTTCTTTTAATAGCTAAATCATTTATATTGATTATTATATACAATGTTATAATTGTTTAGTATATACATTTATATATATATAATTAAACAATTTAATTGTTTAGTTACTTACATATATACATATATATATATATATATATATATTTAAACATAGTTCTTTAATAGCTAAATCATATATATTGATGTTTAGTATATATATTTATATGTATATTCAAACAATTAAATTGTTTGATTACTTATACCTATAATATATATATATATTTGTATATAGTCCCTTATAATAGTTAAATAACTTATTATAATTATTATATACAATCCTTAAAAATCGGTTTAACGTACAATTAATCAAGTCTTATTATTATTTCTCTTACGCGCTAACAAGTGATTATACCAAGTATAGTCCATTCGTTTCATTTAACGATCACGTTATTAACGTGTAATAAATACGAATAATTATTAACTCCTATTAGACCTACAATTAATCATCAAACAAATTATAACGCGCTATTTTATTTCGTTTAGGTGCGTTGTGACGTTTGTGTTGGAAATCTTATTCGTGGTTATTCTTATTACATCTACAAGTCTCCTTATTAAACATGTGAGTTCTTATGCCCGCTTTACGATTATTTCACATCTTTCGGGGTGAAACATGTTGCTTATACAAACTTACACATACACGCTTTGATACTTATTACACACGTGCAATTCTTTACATAGTCGTGGTTGTTTGGATATGTTAAGTATTATATGAGATGTGACATACGTGTGCAATCATTAACTATTGCTAGCCTAGGGAAGTCTTAGATCTTTGGGCCTGACAAGCCTATTTGGTGCTAAAGTCGATGTATTGCCGACTCCTAGGAGCCGTATGCTTGTGCACTAGGGAACCAAATACACTTAGCTAATCATGCTTATTCATATTATTCAGTCGAGGCTTGATTGTAACTATGCATGTTCTATATACTTGCTATCTTGTGACCATTGACTAGAATTGCCACATTTTGTATACTTATTGTATTTAAAACCATGAGAATTCACCAACTAGTTAGTTGACTTTATTTTCAACATGTTTCAGGTAATGTGCAAGCTTAACAATGATTGAAGGAATGCATAAACCTAGATCATGGACCTAGGCTTAATAAAGACGATTGAATTCTCGTTTTTGTTTGATTTATTTTGAGACATTGATGTATGTGGTGATTGAAAACAATTGATTAATGGCATTTTATACTTTAACATAGCGTTATGTGGTTGTGAACAATCCTAATCCTCACACCCTCGACGTTTCCGCCGTCAAGGTTGGGGTGTGACAGGATACATTGTCCCCAATGTATGGTTTTGAAAGGAACAAAATAAACAAAACAAAAGACTCAAAAAGTTGAATTTTTTTTTTGTTTTTATGACACTAACACCTCTTTAATTCAACCCCGACACATAAACATTAACATATCATAAGCTCCACCCTACCACCCAACCGAACTACTCAAAAGAAAACAAGAAACAAACTGTACAAGAGAATATACAACCTGAATAGCTTGACTTATGGTGGCCTTGTGGATGTTTCAACTCTTGCCGGGAAACTTGACACACCTTCCCGCATCCCCACACTTGTGCAACAAGTGTGCTGCATCCAGTCTTCTTACCTTCACTATCCATCTCAGTTTGTTCAACCGTCTTCTCCACCTTCTTTTTCTTCGCTCTTCTCTTTCTTTCTCTTCTTTCCTTTAGCTGCAACCTCTTTCACTTCCTTTAACATGTCAACAGCAAAACATGCTTCCTTGATGGAAGGGTTAGTAACAATAGAAAACATATTTAAGTTCAAAATCTTCTCACCAAACTTCATGTTCACCATTCCTAGCTCACAATCTAGGACTGCCTGTGCAGTAGCTAGAAACGGCTGTAACATCGCGTATTTCGGTAAAATATATATATATATACATATAAATATTAATTTTTGGTAGATTGTGGTTATTACAACAATTATAATAACAATTATAATAAATAAATAATCATAATAATATTAATAATAATAAAAAAATAATAATAAAACATATATATATAACAATAATAAATAATCAAGTCCAGGGGCCTGAATGTCATTTTTTAAACTCAAATTAGAAACTTAAAACATAAAATGATAAACCTTCCAAACCACAGGGACACAAAGTGTAATTTTTAAAAATCCCAACCCATTTCCCTCTCCTTCCCCGTCGAGACCACCGAGACCCACCACCACCCTCGGTCGGCCAAACAAACGAGCAAAAACCGGGCATTTCGCATTATTTTAAACAAAGTAACATCGCACTAACGACCATATAACCATTTCTAATTAATTAGCACCATCGATTTCACTCAAAACAAACCAAAAAAACACCATTACTCGCACACACACCCGTTCGGACCTGCAACCTCCTAGAAACGCCATCTCCGATCCATTTTTACAGAAATTAACATAGGGGTTTTCATCAAAATCACCATTCTAAACTTCCCCTAAGTTTAATTTGATTACAAATATCGTTTGAGCATCATTTGATTTACACAAGAGCCGCGACCTGCAACTTGTTTAAAATCCAATCTCCGAGCGATTTTAACTCAAATTGGCAAAGGGATTGTTTCCAGATCGTCATACGAATATTCCCTCAAATTTAATTCGACTATAATCAAGTTTTGAGCATCCATCGATCATCACGAGGTCGCGGACCTGTTCTTGACGGGTTTAACATCAATTCATCACCATATAGGTAATTCGACACACCTACATACTCGATTATACACGGGCAATCAAAGCCCTATGATTTCAGTTACTATCGGGATCGAATTCGTGTCTAATTTGGTCCGGATTCGAACTAGGGTTCATATCAATTTGGGATAGTTTGCTGATGGTATTTAAGAACAATGGGAACCAATTTCTTTCGCGGCTGTAAGCCTTGGTTGCTGGTTCCTGAGCTCCCATGTCAAACAGAAGGTCCCGGGTTCGACCCGGGCACCTACACTCATTTTTTTAAGGCTTTTTAAGCCTCTAAAAATTCCGAAAAAATTGTAAAAATTATAAAAATGTTTTTACAAACATTAAAATTTTTAAACAACTAAAATTATTTTTCTGAAATTTATTTTTTTTAAATAAATAAAACTACAAATAATACAAAATTAATTAAACAAAAGTGAACTTTTAATAATAATTTAATTTATTAAATTATTATTCGACACGGTACTACTTTTAATTTATTCAAATAATATTTATTATTGTTTAAATCATGATTAAATATAAAAGTTTTATATTTAAATCATTCCAAAAATATTTTTATTTCTTTTAGTCATTTAAATAATTAAAATACTTTAATTAATTGACATAATTAATTAATAAAATTAATTATTTATTTTTCCACACTTTAACAATAAATCAAACGGTTACGCATATTGATACGTTTAATTTAAATCTTAAACATAATCATTTTCAATAAATTCATTTTATTTATTTCGTGACATTCAAATTAAATAAATTAGTTAATTTAAACTACCATTCAAAACCAAATGGAAACCCTATCACCCCAAATTCTAAAAATCACTATTATTCTAATTCGAGGCACCGTTCCTTAGGTTAATCATAAGGAATCGTAGGTGTCTAATCTATCACGTCAAATCCCAATCACATCAATCAAGTGAGTATTCATATCCCCTTTTTATATAATTTCCTATTTGGGGGAAATCATGTGATACAATATATTCAATCATGATATTCTATTGTTATTTCATTCTAAATTCAATTCAAGACATGTTATGTTATTACTTGCAATTATGTGAACATACTATAGTAAACTGGACGACAGTAAAACCCTAATTCAATCAATCAATCTTGGTATCAATGGTAGATCTACTGGTTTGGATAACCCACCCCATATGGCTTACGAGTGGTGATTGTGCCAGAGGCAATCAGTCAATCTATGGTGTTGTGTGCAAGTCTATTATATGCAAGTGTCAAGTCAAGGGTTTCTATTGTGTCGGTTTATCTATTTGCTTTACTATTGCAATATAAGTCTTAACGTTACCTTGTGAATTGGATTATTCTCAATCAATCAATCAATCTATATGTATACGCAAAACTATGATTACTCACCAGCTAATTCGTTAGCTGACTTTATTTTCTCACATGATTTCAGGTTAAGCAAGCTAGTGGACTTCTACTTGATCATATAAGACCTGGACTTAGTCAACACAAAAGACAATTATTTTTTGTGGCTTTAACTGTTGTATTTGTATCTGTTAAATTCATGTTATCCTGTAACCTGATTTTAATATTATTTTCACTATTAGACAATCATGAGTTATGAACAATCAATCATTCCCTCGTCCGCTCCGATGATTCCGCCGTCGGTCGGGGTGTGACAGATTGATATCAGAGCCATGGTTATAGGGAATTAGGTTATTAGAAATGGAATGACCTAGACTATAACTAAGAACCCTTACACATGAGTCCTCTCATGTATTTTACATGCTTAGATAGGATTTTATGTGCCTTATATGTTTATACTTGATTATGTGATTATATGCCTTATGTGATTCTTCTTATACTTTGATTCCTATCAATGCACATACAAATTCTCAGATCATATTCTAAGGCATTATGTGCCTAATTCAAGTGATTTCAAACTCCAAAACTCGATTGTTATTCATGGTTTTCAAATCTCATCAAAGTCTGTGTCTTACAACTTGAAACATGCAATGCTGGAAGAGTGGGATGCCTGTATCTCGGGGTGTTCTGTCTAGGCAAGGTATTCGCATAAATCCAAACCAACCGATGGACCTGTTTACCTTACCTGGGAACCCTCAGGATGAGTATCTGCTTATAGGTACGCATGTCTTCAATAAGGTTGTGTTGGACATAACACTTTGATTAGTCAACGTATTCGCTTTGATTTACGAATCAAACGATTACACTCGGAACATATCATTGTTATTATTCCAAATTCCCGATTGTCGTTTTCATAGCTCATATTATCCAATTCTCATAAAATATCTTAATGATGTTCCAGAATGTCTTCTCGTCAAATCCGTTCACGGTCTAGAAACTCTGGCCGTAAGTTTGCTGCTATTGTAGCACGTGAAGTTACTGCGGTCATCCCAACTCTACTTACCCATTTGAACCAAAGCAACAATGTTATTCAAAACCCAACTGCACCAAACCCTCCTCGAACTTGTACCTATAAACATTTCAGTTCTTGCAACCCCATTAAGTTCAGTGGAACTGAAGGTGCTACCGGATTACTACAGTGGTTCGAAAGCATCGAGAACACTTTCCTAAACAGTGAATGCCCTGAAAATCTAAAAGTCCGATATGCCACAAGTGTTCTCCAGAAACGCGCACTTACTTGGTGGAACGGAGAGAAACGAACCTGTGAAACTGAAACTGCTCTAGCCTTAACATGGACTGAAGTTAAGGAGCTCATGACTAAAGAGTTCTGCCCAAGAAACGAAGTCCGGAAACTGGAAGTTGAGTTCTGGGAATTAACCCAAGACAGTGGCGAGAACCTCGCATACACTAACCGATTCCACGAACTGAGCCTTTTGGTACCGCATCTTGCTACCCCTACCTCCCGAGCCATCGAGAAATACATTGGTGGTCTACCCATGCAGATTCAGGATACGGTGCTAGGAAGGAATCCTTCGACACTAGAAGATGCTATTAGACTGGCTGCACAGTTAACCGATAATCATGTGAAGGCTGGTTCTTTAACTAGGAAAGGATCGAAGAAAAATACCGATAAACTTCCTAACGAAACAGTCAAAACCGACCAACCCGAGCCTTCCAGGAACAAGAAGAGGAAGGCTCAATCTCAAAATTTGCTGTGATTACCCCTGCTGTGCCAATTACTCAAGTCCCTCCAACACATCAACAAGCGGTAAACAACCAATCGCCGATGAGAAAGCCATACGCCGGACCCCATCCACTGTGTAACATCTGCAATTACCATCATCCCGCTAACACTCAGTGTCGTCAATGCACAAACTGTGGTCGTTTGGGTCATACATTCAACGTGTGCAGGAGTGCTGCTAAAGCTCCGACCAATGCACCAGTTCACCGACATCCTCCTGCAATTACCCAGGGTTGTGCATGCTATCAATGTGGTGATCCGAACCATTTTCGCAATCGATGCCCTCAACTTGTCATCCCAGTTCCTACGGCTCAAGGATGTGCTTTCAACATTAATGCTCAACAAGCTCAAGCCACCAATGATGTGGTGTTGAATAATTCTTGTCCTTGATTTCGTCTTCATGATGTAATTCAAGATTTGTAATCGTGATTTTCCTTTTGTTACATTGATGTAATTTGAAAATTTCTAAATTTCTAATTGAGATATTTTTCCTTTCGTTGTTAACTCGAACTTTGAACTGTTTGCACCGTGGGAGATGCAACAGTTTGCAAGTCAACCTATGACTAAGGACACTCGAATCTCCTAAATGATTTTAACTCATCAAAACAGGGGTGATTCCCTTAATTTGGTGATGATTCTTTATTCATTTCAATAAATGGTTTTCCAATGACGTGTTTTATGAAATTTCATCCTCTGAATTAGAGTGATTTCTTATCTCGAGGACTGACTTCAATTATTCACTTTGGAACTTGCATTTCACAAATGACATAATCTCACTAAAATAGGATTGAAACCCGTACTTTGGTGACAAATGTCAATCTTCGATTGTTTTCTTGTTAATATCAAGCTCAATCATCAAGATACGCGTGAAATTCATACCTTGATGATAATTTCATTTTTATGGATTGTATTTTCTCAAATGAAACGACCTCATCAAAGTAGGAGTGAATTCTGGATTTTGATGAAGAAGTTTATCTTGTTATATTTTGTTTTGTAAAAATTCATCGTTAAGATAGGAGTGAATCCCTCACCTTAATGATGAGTTACCTCGTCTTATTTTTATGGATCCTCAACAATGAGTTGGGATCGAACGTTTGACTGGTAAGTCAGTGGTCATACCTTGAAAGTACACCATCAAGTTAGGGGTGAAAACCAGACCTTGATGACTATTCTCATTTCTTGATCTCCAACTTACCAAGGTTGTAATCAAGTAACGAGAAGCATGTAGTAACTTGAAGGGTGAAATAATATAGTGTTTCGACCTATCAAGCCAAAGCATGATCTCTGAACTTGAAAAGAGACCCGATCGTTTTAGGTTGATTTTGAATCCTAACTTGGAACATTTAAATTCTTAAATCGATTTCTTTTATCTTCATGTTTTGACCCGATCTAGCTACACCAAACCATGTATTCCTTATCTATCAACTTTCATTGTGAGTTATCATCAAAACCTGTTTACGTGATGGTAGTTTCCTAAACAATCTTTTGTCAAGTAAAGATATTATCTCTGATCATGATAGTCGCTTCATCTCTCTTTTTCTAGAAAAGTCTCCAATCATCTCTCGAAACTCAACTGAATCTTAACACAGCCTATCACCCGCAAACCGACGGTCAGACTGAAAGAACGATACAAACCCTCGAGGATATGCTCCGGGCTTGTGTCAGTGATTTCAGTAGGTCGTGGAATTTTCATCTTCCATTGATTGAATTTTCTTACAATAACAGTTACCAGACCAACAGATGGCACCATTTGAGGCCTTGTATGGTCTGAAGTTGGTGAATCACAAATTACTGGTCCGGAATTGATACAAGAAACAACCGACAAAATTCATAAGATCCGTGATAGTTTGCTCACTGCTAGAAATCGTCAAAAGCTTAATGCTGATAAAAGACGTAAACCCATGGAATACAATGTCGGTGATCTCGTACTTCTTAAGGTATCACCTTGGAAAGGAGTGATTCGCTTTGGAAAGAAAGGGAAACTAGCACCTCGTTACGTGGGTCCATTCAAAGTGCTCGAGCGAATTGGGAAAAGTAGCCTACAAGCTTGAACTACCCCAAGAGCTCAGCAATATACATCCGATGTTTCATGTTTCAAATCTCAAGAAATGTCTTGCCAATGAAAATCTCCACATTCCACTCGATGAAGTCCAGATTGATGAATCTATGCACTTTGTTGAGAAACCTGTGGAATTATGGATCGGGAAGTCAAACAACTCAAACGTAGTAGGATACCTATTGTTAAAGTCCGCTGGGAATCTAAACGTGGCCCAGAATTCACCCAGAAACGTGAAGAGCAGATGAAATCCCAGTTCACTCATCTTTTCGTTTCAGCCTCCTCGTAATTAAAATTTCGGGACGAAATTTCCTAAAGCAGGGGAGACTGTAACATCGCGTATTTCGGTAAAATATATATATATATACATATAAATATTAATTTTTGGTAGATTGTGGTTATTACAACAATTATAATAACAATTATAATAAATAAATAATCATAATAATAAATAATAATAATAAAAATAATAATAATAACATATATATATAACAATAATAATCAAGTCCAGGGGCCTGAATGTCATTTTTTAAACTCAAATTAGAAACTTAAAACATAAAATGATAAACCTTCCAAACCACAGGGACACAAAGTGTAATTTTTAAAAATCCCAACCCATTTCCCCTCTCCTTCCCCGTCGAGACCACCGAGACCCACCACCACCCTCGGTCGGCCAAACAAACGAGCAAAAACCGGGCATTTCGCATTATTTTAAACAAAGTAACATCGCACTAACGACCATATAACCATTTCTAATTGATTAGCACCATCGATTTCACTCAAAACAAACCAAAAAACACCATTACTCGCACACACACCCGTTCGGACCTGCAACCTCCTAGAAACCCCATCTCCGATCCATTTTTACAGAAATTAACATAGGGGTTTTTATCAAAATCACCATTCTAAACTTCCCCTAAGTTTAATTTGATTACAAATATCGTTTGAGCATCATTTGATTTACACAAGAGCCGCGACCTGCAACTTGTTTAAAATCCAATCTCCGAGCGATTTTAACTCAAATTGGCAAAGGGATTTGTTTCCAGATCGTCATACGAATATTCCCTCAAATTTAATTCGACTATAATCAAGTTTTGAGCATCCATCGATCATCACGAGGTCGCGGACCTGTTCTTGACGGGTTTAACATCAATTCATCACCATATAGGTAATTCGACACACCTACATACTCGATTATACACGGGCAATCAAAGCCCTATGATTTCAGTTACTATCGGGATCGAATTCGTGTCCAATTTGGTCCGGATTCGAACTAGGGTTCATATTAATTTGGGATAGTTTGCTGATTGGTATTTAAGAACAATGGGAACCAATTTCTTTCGCGGCTGTAAGCCTTGGTTTGCTGGTTCCTGAGCTCCCATGTCAAATAGAAGGTCCCGGGTTCGACCCGGGCACCTACACTCATTTTTTTAAGGCTTTTTAAGCCTCTAAAAATTCCGAAAAAATTTGTAAAAATTATAAAAATGTTTTTACAAACATTAAAATTTTTAAACAACTAAAATTATTTTTCTGAAATTTATTTTAACACTTTATCTATTTTTATTAAATGTTTTAAATAAATAAAACTACAAATAATACAAAATTAATTAAACAAAAGTGAACTTTTAATAATAATTTAATTTATTAAATTATTATTCGACACGGTACTACTTTTAATTATTTAAATAATATTTATTATTGTTTAAATCATGATTAAATATAAAAGTTTTATATTTAAATCATTCCAAAAACATTTTATTTCTTTTAGTCATTTAAATAATTAAAATACTTTAATTAATTGACATAATTAATTAATAAAATTAATTATTTATTTTTCACACTTTAACAATAAATCAAACGGTTACGCATATTGATACGTTTAATTTAAATCTTAAACATAATCATTTTCAATAAATTCATTTTATTTATTTCGAGACATTCAAATTAAATAAATTAGTTAATTTAAACTACCATTCAAAACCAAATGGAAACCCTATCACCCCAAATTCTAAAAATCACTATTATTCTAATTCGAGGCACCGTTCCTTAGGTTAATCATAAGGAAATCGTAGGTGTCTAATCTATCACGTCCAAATCCCAATCACATCAATCAAGTGAGTATTCATATCCCCTTTTTATATAATTTCCTATTTGGGGGAAATCATGTGATACAATATATTCAATCATGATATTCTATTGTTATTTCATTCTAAATTTAATTCAAGACAGGTTATGTTATTACTTGCAATTATGTGAACATACTATGGTAAACTGGACGACATTAAAACTCTAATTCAATCAATCAATCCTGGTATCAATGGTAGATCTACTGGTTTGGATAACCCACCCCATATGGCTTACGAGTGGTGATTGTGCCAGAGGCAATCAGTCAATCTATGGTGTTTGTGTGCAAGTCTATTATATGCAAGTGTCAAGTCAAGGGGTTTCTATTGTGTCGGTTTATCTATATGCTTTACTATTGCAATATAACTCTTAACGTTACCTTGTGAATTGGGTTATTCTCAATCAATCAATCAATCTATATGTATACGCAAAACTGTGATTACTCACCAGCTAATTCGTTAGCTGACTTTATTTTCTCACATGATTTCAGGTTAAGCAAGCTAGTGGACTTCTACTTGATCATATAAGACCTGGACTTAGTCAACACAAAAGACAATTATTATTTGTGGCTTTAACTGTTGTATTTGTATCTGTTAAATTCATGTTATCCTGTAACCTGATTTTAATATTATTTTCACTATTAGACAATCATGAGTTATGAACAATCAATCATTCCCTCGTCCGCTCCGATGATTCCGCCGTCGGTCGGGGTGTGACAACGGCCTACCCAAGATGACTGAATGTGGTGCATTCTCAATAGAAGAAGTGTAATCCAGTACCAGAAAATCCACTGGGCAGTAGCAATCTGTCACCTTTACAATGACATCTGTTAGCATACCCCTGGGCCTAATGGGTGTTTGGTTAGCCAACATTATTAGGGTATCATATATTTCAATGGACCAAAATTAAATTTGTCATATAAATGCCCGGGGAGGATGCTAACACATGCTCCTAGATCTAAAAGTGCCCGATCAATTTTAAGGTCTCCTATATGAATTGGAATCAATGGTACTCCTGGATCTGGGAGTTTTAGGGGTAATTTATCTAACAAAGGAACACTTACCTGAGATGTGAATTCCAAAGCATTAATGTGTACTTGTTTTGGGCTCTTGGAACTAGATTGGTGATTAGGATTCACCACAGTATCACTTGGCAGCTCTCATTTGCTCTTCTTCAAGTTTGCTACTTCTATTGCGAGTTGGCCCATTTGGATGCTCAAAGATTGAATGGCCTTGTCACAAATTTCATCTTTTTAGGCCCGAGCATCATCCAACTGATTTCTCTTTTGCATCTCCTGTTACATCATCATAAGAATATCCATAACTTCATTCCCGCTTGAAGTAACATGACCCGCTGCACCACCTTGCTCATTACCCGATTGTTGGGATTGCCTTTGGAAACCTTGATTGTTCCCACCCCAGTAATTGCCTTGACTATTGAATTGTTGGCGAGGCACATAGTTACCTTGGGTGTTTCCTTGAAAATTCGGATTGGATTGATTGGCCGGATTCCTATAACTGAAGTTGGGATGATTTCTCAAACCCGGATGATAGGTATTTGAATTCATGTTGTAATTTCTTCCACCAAACCCTTGACCTTGAATAGCATTCACTTCCTCCACTTGTTCAAAAGTTACCGTGCAAGAATCCACAGTATGCCCTAACTCATTGCAATTTGTACAAACATTGTAAACTTGATTTGTAGCTTGTACATTACCATCATCCACCGCATGAACTGGAGCTCGTGTAATGACCGGTCGTGCTCGTCTTGATGATTGAGCTTTCCTCTTCGATGTAACCGCCATTTGTTCCAAAAATGCCCAATCGTCTTGCTCATAATTCATACCAAATGTACCATTTGTGATAGACATTAAATCCCGAGCATCTTCAGAATGAAGCCCCTCGTGAAAAACATTCAACAACTCCCATAACTCAATTCCATGACGAGGACAATTCTTGATCATCATGTTAAACCGCTCAAACGCCTCATGGAACATTTCACCTTGTTGTTGTTGGAAGCTTCTCAAGCTTCTCCTAGCGTCATTAGTCTTTTGGGCTGTGAAAAACTCTTCCAAAAACCTTTGTTGCATGTCAGCCCATGTATAAATTGAAGCAGATGGCAAAGTGTAGAACCACCTCTTTGCCTTATCCTCCAATGAAAACTGAAACAATACCAACTTGACATCATCCGCAGAAAATCCTTGACCACCAATTGTGTTACAAATTGAATCATAAGCTTCCAAATGAAAATAGGGTTCTTCTGTTGCTAACCCTTTGTACTTTGGTAAACTTTGAAGTGAATTTGTTCGGACTTCAAACGTTCTCCCTTGATTGTTTTGAGGAATGACCACTGGTGATGGATTATTTGTGATGATTGGATGAAAGTGTGCCTCAATACCCCTAGCAGCATCCCAATTATGCCTTCGTGGAACACCCAACCTAACTCTTGGTCGCTGAGGACCCATTGGTCTTTGGACTTGTGGTCCTGGAGGCATGACTTGCTGAAACGGTGGTTGAAAGATTGCTCCCCCATGTTGTGGAGGAATTTGCCCTTGAAATTGTGGCCTCACTTGGGGCTGCATTTGTGGTGGTATAACTTGTTGCTGCACAACTTGTGGTTGTAGTCTCCTATATCCTTGCATAGCTTGTCCTTGACTATAAACATAATTTCCTTGATCAACATCTCCTTCGTACGTGTACCCTTCTTCCTCATATCTCCTAAATTCGTCACCATAACCACCATCAACACCAGCTCGTCCTGCTCCCGATGTTTGTACAACTTGAGGTTGTTGGTCTTGTGTATCCATTTGCAATTGAGAGGTAGAGGGAGTATGAAATATGGATGGGTTAGATTGATATGGTTGTGATGTTGGTACTGGTCTAGACGATGATGATTGACCGGTTGTTGGGAAGAAATATGAAAAGGGCGGAATGGGTGCTGATGGGTCAAAGCTAAAGGAATGTTCGGTTTGGGTACTTGCAGGTAATGGGGTATGGGTTGGTTTAGTCTCCGGTGGTAATGTAGGATTTGGTAAAGGCTCGGATGGTGTCGTTTGACCCATAGTAGGAGGTGGTGAAAGCGGATCCATTGTGTTTCGTGGTATAACGGGTGATGTAGGTGCTATTGGTGAACCACTGATTTTGTTTTGTCGATGTAAGACTCTGTTCCTGCGAGCAGCTCGTTCAATTTCTGGATCAAACAATAATGGTGATGATGAGCTTGAGTTTCTGGTATGCATACACCTGAAACAAAACCTGCACACTACACACAACCAGTGTAACACCGAAATAACAAAACAAAACTAATAAGCAAACACACGTTGCACACAACTCCCCGGCAACGGCGCCAAAATTTGACGTGAGGTCGAAGTCTCAATCAAATTTAAAACCAAATACTACATTACCACCGGAGACTAAACAAATCCATTGTTTTCCAATCCTTTTAAACTAGCAAGCACAGACCAAATTCCCCTCTTTCTGCCCCAAAAGTCGTCAGATCCAGCTTTTTAGCAAAAGGAACCACTCAAGCCATTTTATTAAGGCAAGTTGCACTTTTTCGTCAGCATCCACCGTAACTTACGGTAGCCACCGTAAGTTACGGTGGAAACCAAATCAGTACGGTGGAAATCCACTGCATTACGGTGGAAATAAGAGTGTTTAGGGGGCCACCGTAACTTATGGTGGCTACCGTAAGTTACGGTAGACCCCCACTTTTCTTGTTTGATTCCTTCTTCCCATCCTTCCTTGCTCTATCCCGTCGAGGTCCGTCCACAGCTGCGTTTTCTTCATATTAAGCTCCATAATGTGCCTGAAACAAAAGCAACTGTAGTTATCTAATTCAAGATAATTACATAACCAAATATGAGAATATCACGTTTTTTAACATCATAAAAGGGTTGCTCCTTGAACCACCCGTCATTGCCTCTGAGAGGAGAGGTCATGGGTTCAAATCTAGACAGTGGTGTAATATGGAGTAATTTAGGAGTAGAATAGGTTTGCCGTTCAAAAAAAAAAGACCAGCTTTAGTAAACCCGTGCACTACACGGGTTGAATAAATAAAATACTAATATAATAAAATTTAATAATTATAAAATAATATTCTAAGATATGATATGATTGAAATTACATATGAGAAATTACTATAACTAATAAAATAGTGATTAACTTTTTATAATTTTGTTCCTAAAATTTTTTTTCAAAAAAATAAACATTTTGTTATAAAACAAACCGTATAGAAATGTTATTTTTAAAAATTTTCTTATTATATCTCCCAAATTAATTGTTTTTGGTTTTAAAAAATTAAATTTTTAAAAATACCACTTTTAAAATATTTTGTATTTTTAAAAACGTTTTATGCTTTATAAAATTTTATTATTTTATATTAAAATTGTTTATTTAGAAATAATATTAATAAATAGATCTTTTTTTAATTTATTAAATGTAAAAAAATATTAAATAATATTATTAGTAATTAAGGTAATTATTTCAGATAAGAGAGAGGCGAGAAAAGTTTTGTTAGAGTGATTGTGGTGCTGCCACGTGTTATTTCAAGTTGCTCTTTTATTAAAGTAGTAAGATAAGATAAGATTCTACATTTAGTTGTGGTGTAAATTTATGAGTAGATTTAATAATTGTGTGTGATAAATGTGTGAATTAGTTTTTTAGAGGAAAACTGAAAGATTGTGATATTATATTATATTCTTTAAAGGGATTGTTGATACCGTTATGTCGTCACCCTCACAAATTCGCCGTGTGAAATTATTAATTTTTAACTATTATTTTTGGCTTATGAGTTCTAGATTAAAATGCCTTACACTTAGTAGTTAAGTGAATGACAAACAATGTTTTCAGACTTGGACCAGACCGGTATTTGAAAGTCGGACCGATCCAATCCATCCTAAATCGTTTTTTATTCGTTCTTATCAAAAGCCATAACTATTATATTACTAAAAATTGACAAAAAACTTGTATCTTAATATGGCTTGTAAAGATAAATTTCTCTAATTGGTCGAGATTCCCAGTCAAGTGAAGGATATTTGGTGTATATAATATGTACATTTAAAATTTATATAAGTTACTTGTTTAAAAAAAGCTAGAGTAATTATAATATTTATAATATTATTTCCTGTTACAAATGTGTTGCTAGTCGCGACGTTTATGAAAGACACATGAAAGTAATAATTTTCGTTATCATATTTGTTTGCTTATGAGTTATGAGTCGTATAATAATAAAATATGTTACATTCAATCGTGTGTGGCGTTAGTTTTTGACTAGTTTTAAAATTTATGTGAGCTAGTTGTTTTAAAAAACTAGAATAGATATATTATTTTATTATATTCTATAAAAGGTGTGTTGTTACATCTATATCATCATACTTTTGAGAGTCACGTGAAATTAATGATTTTATAAGAACTAGCAAACATACCCGCGCGATGCCGCGGGATTTGTTGTTTGTATATTAATCTGACGTAATGAGATTAATAGTGAAGAAAGCTACTACAACTTGGCTAAACCACTGCACTAAAAAGAACTAAACATAAAAACTACACAATAACAAACTAACTCGGTTGAAGATGCATGACTGTCAATGGTTGTGTGTTGTATATCTGCTCATGTTGTCTCCAAGACCACCACCTAAATTACCCTGCGCCATTCATTTTGACCCATTACCAAAACCATCCATTTTGACCCATACCAAATATCACCCGTTTTGACCCATACCAAACCCCATTCATACTGACCCATAACCAATACCACCCGTTTTGACCTATAACCAATACCATCCGTTTTCACCCATACGCCATAACCAATGACACCCATGTTGACCCATACCAAATTTCAATAGTTTAGAGCCATAACCAATATCACTGATATCACCCAAGCTGACCCGTACCAAATATTAACCATTTCGACCCCTAACCAATATTACTTATTATAACCCACAACCAATACCACAAAGTTGACCCATAACCTATATCACTCATTTTGAGCATATCAATTCCATATTTTGACCCATAACCAATACCATCACATTTGACCTAAACCAAATACAATCGTTTTGACCATAATTAATCCCACCCGTTATGACCCATAACTTATGCGCCTGTTATGAGCCATAACCAATGCCACCTGTTTTCACCCATAACGAATACCACCCATGTTGACCCATACCAAATTTTAATCATTTTAAGCCATAACCAATATCACCCATTTTGGGCCATAACCAATATCACCCATTCTGGGCCATAACTAATATCACCCAAGCTGACCTATACCAAATATCAATGGTTTCAATCCATAACCAATGTCATCCATTTTGACCCACAACCAATGTACCCAAATACACAAACCAGGAACTAAAACGGAGAGTACAAACCTGTAAATCAGAGTAAAACCTTTTACTCGGAACCTGAGGAAAGCCTTTTACTCGGCCCCGGATCGTTGTCACCCACCTGCAATTTCTTCAATTGAATCAAAAGTGTGTATGAAACTGTTGATTAAACTTAAAATAGATAAACGGTGACATACCTTCGAGAAGTTCGCCGGAGAATCAAGAAAATCTTCAACGTGCCAACCGGGAAGCATGTCAATCAAACACTCTGATATGCTACTGGTGGTTGATTGTTGATTGCAGTTAACAGGAGTACACATTTACAACTACCTTTTAGCACGTCTCAGATGAGCGTGCGCTCAACATCATGCACCCGAATGCAGGCCTCAGATGAACAATAGTTCAACATCATCGACCACTTATAAGCAATAATCGACAATAGCAATCGTAAACAAATGAGTAGCAATTAGGGACAAATTAAGGTTTGACCTCATCCAAATCATAAAACAAACCCAAAAGATCCATCTCAGATGAATAGGTACTCATTGTCAAGTAACCCACATAAGAAAATCAACATAACCTGAAAAAACATGGCAAGAGATCAACAACAATCTCTCTCGCCGGAGCCTCCTTCCCAAACAAAAGAAACAGAATATGAATCGCGTCTGTAGAGTATCGATTTCAACATATATTGTAATTACAATCGGAAAAAACAAACTGGAAAACAATGAAAAGAACAAAATAAGGCTCAGATCTGTTAATAATGATAATCAGAACAAAGATGAACAAACCGCCATGGCTGCAAACATCACGGCTGCTTCAACGGTAGAAACACCAATTTCCACCGCGAAACCTCCAGAAATTACCCCGCCAAGATACGGTAAGTTTCAACCTTCGTTCGATTCACTCAGGCAATGACAGATTCATCATTATCGCCGACAGCCACCGACACCTCCACTAAAACCTAGAAAACCCACTTGAAACACAACAAACCCCTTTTCTCTTACCGAGGCTTAGATTTATGTATTGATCATCACAGTCATAATGTAACAGTTTTTTCCGGCGCTAAGGTAATCGTTAAACCGAGACCAGGTTGTGGTTGCACGCCGACCGTGGATGCCAAGGCAGGGAAACTATTACCGGTTTTCATATAAATTCAGAACTGAATCGGAAAAAATGGTCTCAGACGAAGACTCGTTCATCATCATCGACATCAATGAACAACTACCTCACAACATAATAAGATAACCAACCAAGCTTACTTTCTAATACACGTATAGCAATAATTGAACTGATACTCGGTTGCGGCTGCATAACGAAAATGGATGCCAAGCCAAGGCAACCAGCACCGGTTCTCATAAAAAATCATAGATAAACGATAGGCAATGGTCTCGGATGAAGACATGTCCATCATCATCGACAACAACAAACAACAGTCTCAGATAAGCATTCGCTTAGCATCATCGACGCCAACACATCAGATATCCAAAATAGGAGATCATCTCGAAAGGACAAAGACAGCCAACGGCAACAATAAGGATGCGAAATGCCAGCACAACCAGAAAACGCACCACCGCAACCACCAACAAATCCCACCATGATACCACAACCAGAAAACCCACCACCGTCACCATCTACACAGAACCAACTAACAAATGGAAGGACTTTAAAAAGGCATAAAGTCAAACAATTGTAGGAATATAAGTCAGTCATTACTATAACAGAAAATATAATGCGTAGGATGATTATCATATTCATACAGCTATAACATACTCAAGCTGTTTAAGCTGTTATCAAATAAATGAACTTTATTATCTATCTTGCAAGCAAATAACATGACATTAGTGACATATTGCAGGGAAAAGTCATGATGTAATAAGAAACAAAGCATTTAAAACACAAATCTAAGAAAATAATTACCTTTGATAAACTTTGCTTTAAGAGAAGAAATGGAAGTAAATGGAAGTATGAGGCAGAATAAGATGTCCAATAAAACTCTTTTTTGTATATCTACATGAGTGTGCCACTAAACTGATTATTTATGGTCAGAACAATCAAACTTCGGGAAAAATATATAAGGATTTTATGCACAAAAAAAAACAGATCATTCTGATAATTGTCAATTTCTTAGCTATCCATAAATTTAGTCTTTTAAAAAGCAACCTTATAACTTCTAACTTTAAAGAAATCCATCTCTAAATGATCAAATCCTTTGCAGTTAAAGAATAAACTTTAAGCCAAAAATCCATGTAACATTAGCTCACAACTGAAACAAACAATGATTATGCAACTTGCCTGTACATAAATTCTCAAGCAAAACAATTTCTAAGTTCTCACTTATCTTTTACCTCAACTTCACTACATATCATTTTAACTCAACAGCTCAAACCATAAATTCAACACAGATAGAATCAAAAGTAACAATTCACTTCAAATCACTTTAAAACCCTAAGTTATATCCTTAAACAGTTAAACTTCAAAGGAAAACATGAAACACCAAATTAAGTGAGCAAAATCAAAACCCTAACTTACCTTATTATGCATCAAGATAGCACACCCAGGTAAATCATACTCATTCATTTAGAAGAAGGATTAATAGAGCCATATAAGACGTTATTGAGCAATATCACTCACTTGGTACATTAAATACCCCTTGTTGCAACAGATTGCCTGGTTTTCTTAAGCCCCAAAAATAAAGACATACAGTTCATATTTTCAAGTTCTCTAAACCTGCAAATCAATAATTTTCTATCTAGGTTTGATAATTTACAATAGTTCTAAACTACACCAAAAGTTCAAACACATCAAACATCAACAACTAGCTTAACAAAATTTGACTCCTATGCCATGTATGGATAATCAAGTTCGCTTATTGAACAACAAAGTAATATAGGTATGAAAATACACCAAAAAACTGTTAGAATAATATGCGATTTGAACATAACAATCTATGAACTGAGCTTAAGAAAAATAAAGCAAAATTGGGCGTATAAATCGGATCACCAGTGTCATATTAGTGGAAATGAGTTTTAATTTGTGTTGGTCATAGTTATTATAACCAATCAAAACCAATAATTACACAAAGTCAAAAGATGTATACTTGGCAATCAATTATAAGTAAAATAAAACCTGTGAACCATCAACAGGTGCAAGAAAGGGGATTAGGTCTTAAGCCACTGCTCTACAAGTCATTTATAGAAAATGAGCCCAATGTATACCTCAAAGCAATGCCACCACAAAATTTCCTATTATTAAAAAATCAAATTAAAAGGATATACATAATATGCCAGTGTATATGAATGTATATTATAAAGCATTTTCACTCTTAAAGCTCATACAATTAGATAATGTGAAGAGATTAAAGTATCTTATTAAAATACTTACTTTCAACAACCCAAATTTAGATAGGTTATTCACTGTATTACAGCAAAAAATGCAAACCACCATTAGATTAAGTTAAACAGAGGCAAAACGAAAAATAGTAAGCATGATGATTTTCCGTTACCAAACTCCGTTAGTTCCGTTAAGTTTTACATACACGCGTCGTAAGCACACACTAGTTGTCGTTTGACGTTGGTGACCTAATAATAATTAAAAATGTTAATTTAATAATAATCTACTTGATTAGATGATTATTGTGTTATGCTTATGCGTTTACGCGATTTAAAGACTATTCAGGAATTTTATCGCGTAACGCGGAAACGCGTGTGTTATTTCGTATGTCTTGTGTTTTTATAAAATAAAATATACAAAAGTTATCATTAGTTTAAATGTTCATATTATTATGTTTAAAACACATTAAAAAGAGTTTAAAAGTTAAATTTTATAAAATGCAAAAGGCTAGGGTTTAAAAGGGGTATATTTGTAAATTTGGCTAAAATACAACAACCCAAACCCCACCCTTTTCCCCCATAACCGACCTGCACTTCTCTCTCCCTCTCTTCTGCGATTTTGAGCCAAGAACAAGCATTAGAACCTGGTTTTGATCGATTTCAACAACAAAACAAGTTAGAATCATCAATTGCAAGCTATTACAAGTTTAAAGGTTAGATTTTTATGAGTTTTTCATGTGTTCTTGATATGGCCGAACCCTGCTGCGAAATTAGTGTTCAATAAGCTGAAATCTTGATGTTTTGATGTTGTTCACATGTTAGTTAGGTTGTATGTATGTTGTTTAAAGTTGATTATGCAAGAAAACAACACTTTTGATTGATTGATTATGAAACTTGATGAACATGAACCCTAATTTGAAAATTTTGGGGATTTTATGGAATTGATTGTTGTTTGATGTTGTTAGGATGTTAATTAGTTAGTATGAATGCTAGGAAACATGAAACATGCGTATGTATATGCTTTCATGTGAAATGTGTACACGTTCTGATTTCTGGCAGATTGCATACCCTGTTTTCATCATGACATAACCAAATGAAGACGAATCCAAAAGCTGGTTTTCTTGAGTCTAACATGTTCCTTATGGAGTCTAGTTTTCAAAACCTTCAACCTTGTCCAATTTGGATGTGTAAAACGTGAGTTATGATCATTTTAGTGAAGGGTGGTCAGAAACAAACTTTCTGACAGATTCTGAGTCTCATTTTGTATGTGCCACAAACAGGTCATAACAGGTCCAAATGATGTGTTTCTAGTGCCCAAATTGTTTGTTACTGAGTCTAGTTTCCAGAAAGTGTAACCACACTCCAATTGGAGGTGGTTAAATTAGTGTTTTACCTGTTTTGGCTAGAAGGGTCAATTCTGTCCTCTTGGACAGCATGTATGTGTTGACTTATTTGATATGCCATTTTCATTTCATAAAACCTGAGACCAAACCCTATGGTCAAACATTTGTCCTTGGAATCCTCTGAACTCCAGAAAAAGAATTAACCCAATAGATATTTTCAAATGGGAGTTATGCACAATTTGGCAAGCTAACTCCAGCAGCCCTCCGGTTGAGAGCTGTTGTAACATTTTGAGTTTTTCTAGTAACTCCAGGCCTTTAAAACCTAAAACAACTTTTCAAATACTTAATTGACTCATAGGAGAGCCTACTGGAGTTTGGCCTTGGCCTAAATCCTTGCTTGGTTATGTGTTTGACCGTATCGTCCGAACACCTAGAATCTGCCCGAAAACGCAGATTCTGGAAAACGAATACCTACAACCTGTGACATATTTACTTGGCTTTTGCGTGTAATGTTAGTACTACTAGAACTTATTTAGATGGTATAAGTTGTGAATTGGACATGTTGAATGTGTTGTGATTAGTATGGATGATTATTTGGTAGATTATCTGTTTTGACCCGTATATGCTAATTCATGGTTATAGGTCATATAAGTAGGTTATGCATGATCTAACCTGTTATATGATACACTAGTTGTGTTATGAACACACTGAGTATGCTAGATACTAAGAACTTACATGACTTGTATGTTATATGCTCATGTCTGTTTAAATGGTTTACAACACATAATGTCACCAACGGGTCAAACGGGTCAACTGGGTCAAACATGTCTATTCCTCTAAAACCTTGAGTCCTTGGTTATGGTGCACTTAGGGTTTCTCATATTCACTGTTTACATAAACTCATGTACTTGCGTGATCTAGGTAACCTTTGAAGGTTGAGTGTTCACTTTCTTTCAAGTAAACTCTAGTATACAATACGCGTATCAAGTGAGTATTTCTATACCCCTTTTTCTTATTTTCACACTTTGGGGTGAAACATGTTAACTTATATCATTGCACTTATAAACTTATTCGAGACTTGTAAACTTATGGCAATTTACTTGTGAGTTGTGGTTAGTTGAACTTTTGTGGTTACCATGTTATGGCATTATATGTACAATCATTAACTATTGCTAGCCCAGCGAAGTCATAGATCTATGGGTAAGACAAGCCTACTTGGTTGATTCAAGTACACTTAGCTGATCGTATATACTTTTAACGTTAATAGAATATTAACGTCGTTTGATACTTGTAAAACATTGTCGAGGTTTGATTGTTGCATTGTTCATAACATCCCTAATCACTTTATTCACTAATTTACAACTTGAATTGCCATCTTTTATATACTTATGTATTTAAAACTATAGAATGCTCACCAACAATATGTTGACCTTTTATTTTAACATGTTTCAGGCAATAGCGTTATGTGGCTGTGAACAATCGTAACTCTCACGCCTCGACGATTCCGCCGTCAAGGTTGGGGTGTGACAAAAGGTACCAAACTTAACACTAAAATCCGGGGAAAAAATGCCCCTATAGGCAATAGAAAACTAAAATTTTCAATAGTAAATAGTTGTAAAAAAGCAAAAACTTTTGGTATACTCTCATCAGCTGCATGGAATAATTGACTAAAATCAATTCTACCTTCATATTATAGCATCAGAAACATGTTTAAGGATATCAAACCTGATTTGAGCATTTTGTTAATCAAACCTGACCTATGATAGAAAACGAAGGATGCTGTGGAAGAAAGGAGTAGGTGAGGCAAGATTTAGCTGATGAATGGCATAGAAGATGTATGAATTGAAAAGAGTAAAAAACTAAAAATGTTTCTGTCAAACAACCGAGAACATTACATTACACGTATGAAGTCTGCAGAATACACCTACATTGACAGCTCACCGTACATTAAAATAAATTTGAGTCTTTTACTTGGTTAATATAAGATCATTACTATCTACCTGAGAACATATTAATCAACCTAACAACCCAAACCTATTAAAGCTATACCAGAGAGTGATTATCCAATGTAAAGAAACCCAAGTTCCTAACTCCAACACACAAAATTACACTAACCAAAAGCAGTCCATAAACAACTGCTAAAATCGAAGAGAAACCGAAACAGAGAATAGCATAACACGCAGAAGATCAAAAAAACCCAAATCAATCCAATTTCGATATATGAGAACACAACAACAGCTCACTCACTCTATTCCAAACAAAGCGATACGACATTCAAATACAACCCTAAAAAACCAGGTCCAACAACACACATAAAGTCGAAAATCTCAGCAGATTACAACAACAATTTCAGTCAATGCTTAAAAGCGGAGAGTACAGACCTATGAATCGGAGGAAAGCCCTATAATCGGGGAAGAAGCGTACCAGACATTTGAGGACGGCGCAACGGTGGTTCGGAGCACCACCACAGCCGGAACCACCTTCTGGAGTCCACACGAGCGGCGGGCGCTTTAGGGTTCGAGGCGGCTCATCGGCGCCGGTGTCGCCCACTTCGGGGGAGTAATTGTGTTGGGAAGAAATCGGCGTGGGGGTCCGGATGTCAAGCGACGATGTCGGGTTGTGGTTGTTTGGGGTCCGGCGCGAGATCAGGAAGAGGTGTCCAGAAGCAAGGAGGAAGCAAAGCGGGAACCGAAGGAAAAAGAAGAAGTGTCCAGAAGAACCCCACTGACCAAAGGTATTAAATAGAATAGATAATGTTTGATAAATGTGTGAATTAGGGGCTGTTTGTTTTGGTGCTGACCCGCTGACCGGGCTGACCCGCTGACTCGGTCAGCGGTCAGCCCGTTTGATTTCGGCTTCGAGCCCGGCTGACCGGGTCTCCGATGCTGACCCAGACCATGAAAAAAATGCTGACCGGCTGACCCTGCACCTCTCGCGACCCGCAGCACCTCTCGCGACCCGCAGCACCTCTCGCGACCGACGACCACCCCTTCGTCGCCCTCCCTCCGCCGCCCTCCTCCCTCCGCCGCAAGCCCTCTCGCGACCCGCAGGCAGCCGCAGCACCACCGCCCACCGCCCACCGCCCTAACGGCGCGACCACCGACGAGCACCCCTCGGCAGCCTGTTGTGACGTTGGTTTTGAAGTCGGAAGAGTGGAAGAGAAGGGTGGTAACGATGGTCAGTGTCTTGGTGGTGGTTGTGGTGGTGGTAAGAGGATGTGAAAGAGAAGAGAGGGGATATGAGTGATGTGTTGGTTGTGGTGTGGGTTTATCTCTTATTATTATTGTTATTATTGTTATTATTATTATTATTATTATTATTATTATTATTATTTTATTATTATTATTATATTATTATTATTATTATTATTATTATTATTATTTTTTTGTGTGTTAAAATAATTTATGAATGGAGTTATTACATAATATCGGTTAAAATACAAGGGTTAATACGATTATTTTTATCATTCAGCATAGTCAGTCAGATACTGTATCAAACAACCAAATTCCAGTCAGTCAGCTTCTGACTCAGTCAGATCTTACTCAGTCAGCACAATCAAACAACCCCTTAGTCAGTTTAGAGAAAAACTACAATAATTATGGTATTTTCGTTATATTCTATAAAGGGTATATTACTACAGTCGTCATGCTTACGAATTTGCAACGTCAGATTATTTTTTAAATTATTATTTATGGCTTTTTATTTGTACATTAAAAGGTGTCGCGCTTAGTAGTTATGCATAGCACAAACAATGTTTTCAAATTCGGATCGTAACGTGTTTCAGATGTCAAATCGGTCTGATTCACCCTAAATTGATTTTATTTAGTGTTAGCAAAAGTTGTAACTACTATATTACTAAAAGTTTTCAAAGAGCTTGTAGTTAATCTTAGTATGGTTTGTAAATATACTTTTCTCTAATTGGTCGAGTGAGGGATATTTGGTGTACATTATTGGTAAATTTAAAGACTATATGCTTCACTCGTTTAATAAAAAGCTAGAGTAATTATAATACCTTTATTACTATTACTATTCTTATTAAAGATATTGGTCGGTGGGGAGGTCGGTGATGAACAGTGTCCACGCGTCCTCTCTTCCTCCTGGTTTTAATTGGTAGTGTTTCCATCTTCTTCCTCCTCATCCTTAGCTTTATCTGAGTTTGGTTTTGCCTCTGTCCACGCTTCTTCTCTTCCTCATGAAGAACAACTTCCGCCTCCACCACTCTCCCTCTCTCTTCCTCCCACCTCTCACCACCACGGCGTCGATTCGGAAGAAGACCACCGACGCGTTTCCTTTCCGATGATGAGCGGGCCACCGAAGACGTCCGATCGTCTTCTGGTCTTTCCGGTGTCAATTTTGACGCTATCGGTGTCGATTTAGTCGCTATCGGTGTCGATTTAGTCGCTATCGGTGTCGATTTTATCATCAAGTGCATACAGTCCGGTGGTAAGTTGTTGATTGATTACTTTGTTTGGCTTAATTTTGTTTTGAGGGCTGTTGTTGATGATGTTGAGGTTATTTCTTCACTGTGGTTACATTGCCCATTTTGTCAGAAGATAACATAAAATGTTTAGTACTGTTGTTAGGGTTTATGTAATTTGCATCACTGGTGATGGATGTAGTGTAATTTTGTAAAATTAGCATGCTAGCTTTACAAACAGAATCAGTATGATTTCATTTTAACTTCATGTTTGGGAGTTCTTGTAGAAAATTATGTATTGCCATTTTATTAATTTCTTGGATTGGAAATTGAATTGATTTGTATTTTTGTTACAGCTTTATTGAAATTATTTAAAGCACAAAAAGTCATACCAAAATGTCCTATGTTAGTCTTTAGATGTTTTAATCAATGTTTATCAATTCACTATCAACAAATATCACCTACCTATTTGTGTGGTTGTTAGTGAGCTTTAGATGAATGACATCTAAACACTAATTCACAAAGATAACACAAGCAGGGTTAAGAAACATAGAGGAAAATTTGTAGGATCATATAATAGATTTGATTTACTGATACACCAAAATAATTGAAAGTAAGAGTAAAAGACAGGATTCTGCTTGGTTCTTTTTCTTTGCAAAATAATATGATTTTGGTTTCTGTGTTTCCATATGCATGTCACCCTTTAAATTTGGCACTACTATGAGTCTATGATTGATCATTCTTCGATTATTAAGTCGTTTGGTGGATAAAAACACGTACTTTAGGTGCTTGCAGTCTCAAAATCGGTTTATTTTCTGCCTTGAAGGCTGGTACATCCCTTTTACACTTTCTCTGCCTTAGTCACAACTCATATTTCTATAAGCTCACTTGAAGTAGTGAGCAGTCTACATATGGTAGCTAAGCAAAATAAGTTCATGCTAACTTACCTCAAGATTCTTGCATATAAGACTTGAGTGATTGGAATCTAAGTTAGCTTCTTCTTCTGAGTAGGATGTAGATTTTATGATATTGAGCAGCATGAAGTGCTTTTGCCAAGCATTTTGTTTACCCTTAGCATTAGTTTTAGACTTTTTCTGAAGGATGTCAGGATCATCATATTTTATGATGTTCCGTAAAAATTGTAAAACCTGTTTTGTATACTTTGATCGATGCTTATTGATCTGTGATGTTTTGACTAGCGTATGTATGTATTTGGTGTGTTTGAACGTTTGTGAGAGGGATATTGCTTAATGTTGCTGAAGCAAGTGGCATTTTGATTGTAAGGTTGAACCTGTGCTTTTGGGATTGAAAATTACTTGATACTGGAGTTGGATTGCATATGTTTACTGTTACTATTATAGCGTTTGTTTGATGATGTAAAGTTGAAATTGAAGGGCTTTTGGTATTCAAAGCTAAATTATGTGTTTATTTATAGAGATTGAGGTGAGTAAACTGTAAACTGAAGAGTTAAGATACTTTAGAATTTTTTAGTTCTAAATGTTAGAGAGTTTTGATGTTTTAGGCCAAAACACAGAGGGAAAGTCTTTTAGATTTGTTCATCTCGAATAACAACAAGAAAATGCTTACATTTCCATGTTAGCGAAGTGTGTTGTTGTTGGGAGTTGTAATCTGTGGAGATTAATGGACCATTCATGCCCGTCAACAAGAGGAGTGTGAAGTGTCGATCAGTCGAGTGATCCATGGTTTTTATATTTTTAATGCTGTTCGTTTTATGAGGTATGCATGTAACTTTAAGGATTAAGAAAGCAGGATAGGGCGGTGCATGATATATACCTCTTTTCAGTAACATGATATTTGGTTTTTTTTGTTTTGCCTAATTAAAGAAACATGTTCATTTTGTGGTATGTGTTTTGTGTTGTTATTGGCAGATCATTGCGGCCTTAGTGGTATCCTTCTGTCGCCTTTCAGGTATGTTACGTTGTTATATTTATATTTAACGTTAACTTTGAAGAAGATTTAAGTTTAAGATAGATTTTACAAATGTGTCGTGGTTAGTATGTATGTATGCTTTGGTTATAGTAGGTACCTTAGTATTGTTGCATGCTGCTTAGATAGAATGTTGTGCTATGACGTTGATTTTTGTACTTTTATTTTTATTCATAGTCTACGGCTTTGATGTTGCTGTTAGTGCTGTGTTTATCTTTATCGATAGCGTAGTCATAGTGTAGCATATGCTTAGTTATCTGGCGTATTGTATATGGCTTTTGCTCATAGTTTGAAGAGAAGGAAGGTGTTGCCTTCCTCCTCTAACATACCTTTAAATGCTATAGGCGGCAGTGTAGACGTACATGATGCTATTGTTGATGAGCGTAATAGTGAATCCTTTAGGTTACCTTCGTCGTCTGATGAAATTGTACATGCCTCAACTTCGTCTCTCGCTTATACGTCTAAACCTTACGTGTATGTCAATTCTGGTGATTGCGACTTTGTGTGTGAGTTTTGTGGAGCTAATTTCTGGTCTGCTGAGCGTGTTAGCAACGTCGTACGGAGTCGTGCTCCTCGATATAATCAATGCTGTAGGGCTGGTCGTGTGCGTGTTCGCCTACCTCAAGATCCACCGGCGATTGTTAAAGAACTTTATCAATGTTCTGATTTTCTTGATAGTATTCGCGCTTATAATTCGATGTTTTCTATGACGTCTTTGGAGCTAGTGTGGATAACTCGATTAATAGAGGTACTGGTCCTTACATGTTTAAGGTCGAGGGCCAGATCTACCATTGGATTGGCACGTTATGTCCTCCGCCGAATGAGAGGCCACGTTTCTTGCAGATGTATGTGTACGACACTGATCGTGAGCTTTCCAATAGGATGCATTTATTCGGGGGTGACGACTGTTTGCGCGTTCGTGTTGAAACCGTAGAACTTCTAATGTCTCTGTTGGAAAATCTTAATTCTTTAGTAAAGCTTTTCGTTCCGCTAGAGATCTTTGCGTTCAAGAAACAGTTCCTAACTTTTCTATTAAACTTTTTGGTTCAGTCAATGAGCGCTCTTATGATAGTCCAGCAACTGGTACGCTTGGAGTGATTGTGCTTGATAATCCCCCGACTGCAGATGATTTTGACATTGTTATTCATTCAAAGAGTGGTAATCCTCAACGTGTCAATAAACTACATCCTCTTTACATGTCATTACAATACCCGTTGTTATTCTTACATGGAGAAAGTGGATGGTCACCTCATCTTACGCTTACTCATAACGAAGCAGGTGGTAGCAGGAAGTTGTCCATGAACATGTACTACGGCTATCTGCTTCATGATCGACGTGGAGTGTACTCTTTGCTACTTAATGGAGGTCGCCTTTTTCAACAATTTTTGGTCGATGCTTACATTTGTATTGAAGAAAGCCGCTTGGACTACATAAAATCTCATCAGAATTTATTTAGAACTGAATTTCTTCAAGGCATTCATGATGCTTTATTAAGGGGACACTGAGGGTCGTTCCATTGGAAAGCGTGTTGTGTTGCCGGCTTCATTTACCGGTGGTCCACGTTATATGTATAAACATTACCAGGATGCGCTCGCGATATGCCGAGTGCATGGGAACCCACAGTATTTTATTACGTTTACATGTAACGTTAAATGGCCTGAGATAACGAGGTATTTTGCTTCCCGCTCTCCATTGAAACCTCAAGATAGGCCTGATATTATTGCTAGGATTTTCCGAATCAAAGTCAAAGAAATGCTTGATTTTTTGAGACTAGAACGACCTTTTGGTAAGGTTACTGCCGACTTATACACAATTGAGTTTCAAAAAAGAGGTCTTCCTCATTGCCATATGCTTTTATGGGTTATAAAGGCATTTCAAATTCGTGATAGCAGTCATGTTGATAAATATATATCTGCTGAAATACCGGATGCTATATCGTCACCTGCGCTTCATAAAATCGTCACTGATTCGATGATGCATGGACCATGTGGTCTAGCCAAGCCTAACGCTCCACGTATGGCTAATGGAAAGTGCACAAAAAAATTTCCAAAGCCCTATGGAGATAACACGACATTTGACAAAAATGGCTATGCGCATTATAAAAGGCACCCGGATTCTAGGACTACAAGTAAGGGAGGAATCTTGCTAGATAATTCTTATGTAGTTCCATACAATAAAGATCTTTGCTTGCGCTTTCAAGCTCACATCAATGTGGAATACTGTGGTTGGAACATGGTTATCAAGTATCTATTCAAGTATATATCCAAAGGCGCCGATCGAATTAGATTTTCTAACGCCCAGTCTGATGAGCAACAACATGAAGTCACCACCAGCAAACACGCACCTATAGATGAGGTGACGAATTACGTTGATGTTCATTTATATGTCCACATGAAGCAGCTTGGAGAATTTTAGATTTTTTGATTCACCACAGAAATCCTGCTGTTCAAGTTTTAGCTGTGCATTTGGAGAATATGCAAAATGTTAATTTCAAGGACAATCACCATTTGCAAGAGATTGTAGACAATTCTGCAGGCAAAAGGACTACATTGACGAGTGGTTAGCAAATAATAAAGCCGACACAACAGGTAGGCATCTTAGATATATAGATTATCTTCATAATACAGATGGGATACTCACAGGAACGATGGCTTTGTAGAGTTAGAGACAACAACCCTACTGTCGGAACACTTCACGGCCCCATCAAGCGTCCTCCTTCGCCTCCGGCGACCTGACGTCGGTCGTCTGTCTGTCGCTGGCGTACGCCAGCACGCTGTACTTCCGATCGGCGTACAACGTGCGGGTGATCGTGGAGGATTCGTGGTTGAGACGGAGCACATGGTGGTCTTTGGCCGTTGACGATGTTGACGGTGGTGGTGCGACCACCTTTGTTACTCTTTATGTCTCTCCGATACCCTATTAGGGTTTGTAGGCCTATCTATGTTGGTTATTGATTGTTGATGTTTAGGACATCCCCGCCCGAAGTTGCCATAACCGGCTTTCTTTGACGGTGGCTTTGTTTATTTCGGTTTTTCCTTTGTTTAGTGATGGTCTGAATTATTGATGTTTTGTTTTCTTGTGTCGACGATGATGAATATGATGACGAGGAACACCACATCCGAGACTCTGTTTATGTTTTGGTATCTACTTTATTCACTGATGTTGCTTTAATTTAAATAATTGTATTTATTTATTACATCACACACACACAGTGTGCACCTTTCTTTAGATCTACTGTGTTTGCTTGTGAGCTTTGAAGCCCGTTCTTAAATGCATTCACAGGTTCTTCAATGCTCAAAGCTTCTCTTACCCAAAAAGATCCTCAATCTTCACTAGCTTGTACTTGCATTATCTCAATTTTGTGTTTGTTGACGTCATTCATGCCTCTTTAGCTTCCAAATTCTTGAATTCAATTGGGATTTTACACTACAAGAACTAATATTTCTTTGAATCTGGTGTTTGGTGTGTGTTTTCTTGAAGATCGGCGTATTCTAACTACGGAATTGACCATTTTCCGGCAGCTTCGCCGGAGCTCCGGCGAGGTTTTTAGTTTACCCATGAAAGCCCGTAAATTTTGTCTTATAATGTTGAATTTGAGCAGTTGATATATACAAAAAGATAAAATGTTTAAAGCATCTTCATTGCCCAGATCATACATGTGGGACAAGTTTAAGATTGTTAAACTAACAGAAAACTTGCGTTTACGCCATGCTCAGCTTAACAGATCTGATGTTAGTGAAATTGCATCTTTTGCATCTTGGCTGCTAGATGTAGGAAACGGCTCAAATGGCACACTAGATAAAGATTGCCCTAGCGATTCAAAGCTTATTGAAATCCCTGAAAAGTTTTTAATACCTCATGGCGATGATGGTTTACATAACCTCATACACTTCATATACGATAGGGAGACACTTGAAAGTCCCACAGCAGCAAATCTTTCTCAAAAAGCAATCGTTTGCCCAAAAAAAACTGCTGACTTGGTCAATGCCATTGTCTTGGGCATGTCTTCTGATGATTGTAGTGTCTACTTAAGCACGGACTCCATTGTACCTCATGCCGAAAATCGAGGTGATTTAGAGCTACTATACCCAGTTGAATACCTGAATGAATTGGACTTTAATGGATTACCACCACATAGACTTAATCTTAAAGTGAAAGCACCCATCATCTTGCTGCGTAACATAAATCAAAGCGCTGGTTTATGCAATGGAACACGTTTAATTATAACGCATCTACTTCCGAGGGTTTTAGAGGCACAGGTTATTACTGGTATCGCAGCTGGTCATAGAGTCTTCATACCTAGAGTAATTTTGAGTCACACTGATCCGCAACTTCCTTTTGTGTTCAAAAGAAACAGTTCCCTGTTAAATTATGTTATGCAATGACTATCAATAAAAGTCAGGGACAGTCTTTAAATAAGATAGGAGTTTACTTGCCTCAGCCTATTTTTGGTCATGGACAACTGTACGTAGCGTTCTCTAGATCAACTTCACCAGACGCCTTAAAAGTTTACATAGAGCCCTCTGAAAATACACCTCCTAATGTAACAAAAAATATAGTGTTTTCAGACTTTTTGGCTGAAATTGACCGCACACAACAAAGCTAAAATGCCGGTTCAACGAATATCATCTCTCAGTCCTAGATATAGCACATAATCAATTGAAGACCATGAAATCAAGAATCATTACTTCATTGCAGATTGATTTAACTTGTAAATACTACTAGAACATGTACTTTGTGCATTGAATTTTGTACTTACCTGGAAAATCTAAGCATTGTTAGAAGCAAACTGAGTATTACCCCATGGAACCATCTTGAGGTTTAAGAATGGAAATCAAGTTCCATTGAAACATAGCTTTCCCAACCTGATTTACTATGAAATTAGCACAATATGGGCATAAAGATTTATAGTACAATGAAACCTTCACTTTCTCTTTAACACCATGTGATTTTGACATTGCAAACAAAAAGATCAACACCAGAATCTTGTGACATGAAGTCATAGCTTTACTTGAGAGTTGCATACAAGAAATGCATATGATATCTTTACCCTTTGATACAAGTGGTTGTTCTTAAGTTCTTGAATATTTAGCTTTCTTGGGGCAAAACGACGTTTTGATGGTGAAATAATTAAGGATGGTTTAAATGGCAGCTTTGAATACATAATGTGCAAGTTGTATTGCACAAGTGTGTTTGGTGAGGTATGTTTCACTTTTTCCTAGGTAGATGGTTTTGTATTTGGTAATAAGTATGGATAAAACTTTACCTACAAACAAAACGTTAAGAAAAGATATTAGTTTTAAAGCCCATCTATGCCAGAACTCATCTATGCCGGAGATTGAGGTTGAAAAGAAAAATTCCCACACAATAATTATTTAATAATCCATTTCTTTTTCTGAAAGTTATATTACTTCATAAATAATCATTGTCGTATGAAGCACTTCTCAAATGTTGGATTTCCTTGCCCAATCATGCAAAGTCCTTCTGATCACTTTCTTCGTGCGATAAACACAGACTTTGACCGAGTTATTACAGTGTGCAAAAACTGGCAGGTAATTTGGCTTACATTTAATATTGCGTTTCATTTAATGTGCATTTTCTCATAACCAATCATTTGTGTAACATGTTATACTTTTTTCCATATTTTTCGTGCATCAACTTTGACTATCTATTGGTACTCTATTTTCTGGATTAGGTCATTCACTAACGTCAGTTCGGGTGAGTTGAACTAATTATATATCTTCTAAAATGTTTTTAATGTATGAAATTTACTCAAAAAGTATAAAATGATTTTGATGGTCCATATCATTGTTGCAGGCAGGAGTAGCTGCAATCTTTATGTTTATATCATTTAATTCATTATTAAGCATCTTTGGGGTGCCCGCACTACTGAAGGAGATCAAGGTAAATGGACGGGTCAGATAATGGGTCAAAATGGGTTTTGGGTCATAACAAGTAATTCCATTCGGATTTTGTCGGGTTGACTTATAACACATCGTTTTCTGTTGTGTATGTATGTATGACTACTAGCTGGCGATTCCCAACTACAACATCACCGGATGTTTACCTGCAGCCAATACACCCGATTCCACTGCTTCTGATACACTCTCTGCTCATCATCATCGACAACAGCAGCAGCCGCAGCCTGTGTTTCCCTTAGGTTTGAGTTTAGACAACAGCCGTGAAGTCATCGGAGCCTTTGCATGGCAGCAACAACAACAGTTGCAACAGCAGCAGCGTGTGAGTTGTTTCCGTTACCCTAAATAAGCTTTTCAATCGTTTTTTATTTATACAAAGTGTTGTTTTTAGGGATGATTTTGTTTGGTTCATATGCAGGAGAGAGGAGGGAGCATGAACATGGGTGGTTTGTTTCCTCAATTTGAAAATTTGCGGTCACACTCGCTGCTGCATACTGTTCCACAGGTTAATAATTCCCATTTTGTGTCATGCATTGATATCTGCTCTAAACTTTTAACATATATGTTTGTGTTTCAATGTTTGATTCATTAGAGTTGCGTAAGGTCTGTTAGTGGATCATAGATTTAAACATAGGGGGTTGAATGCCCTCTTTGATACTTTATAAGATACTGTGTTGGTTTTATCACAGTCACGCTGTTGATACTCAAACACGAACAGCCGCAGCAACGCGCGGCATATACTCCTAGTTATATATTATTACAGGTGTTTGGTTGTCGTGACGCTTACGAAAGCCACGTGAAAGTAATATTTTAGTTATTAATTTTTGTTGCTTCTGAGTCATATACTAAAAAACATGCTACAATCAATCGTGTGTGGGTGTTGATTTATGAGTTGGTTAAAATGTGTGAGATGAATGTTTAAAAAAACTAGAATATATATGATATTTTGTTATATTCTATAAAATGTGTGTTGCTACAAATATTATCACAGTTACGAAAATCACGTTAGAATAATAATTTTAATTATTATTTTTGTTTTGCTTCTAACTTGTATGTAAAAAAAGGTGCTACATTTTGTCATGGTGTAAATTTATGACCAGGTTTGACAAAAGTGTGTGATAAATGTGTGAATTAGTTGTTAGAGAAAAAGTATAGTAATTGTGATATTTTCATTATATTCTATAAAGGGTATGTTGCTGAAGTAATGTCATCACCCTTACGAATTCGCAAAGTGAGATTATTTTTTAATTATTATTTTTACTTATGAGTTCTGACTTAAAAGGTGTTACACCTACTAGTTAAGCACACCACAAGTTATAACTACTATATTACAAATAATTATCAAAGAGATTTTAGCTAATATTAATATGGTTTGTAAATATATTTTCTTCTAATTGGTTCGAGTGAGGAATGTTTAATGTACGTTATAAGTAGATTTAAAGATTATATGGATGAGTTATTTAGTAATTATGATATCTTTATTATCTATACTACTATATAAAGCATAACTTTATGACACAAGTGTAATTCTAAAATAATAAATTAATTAAGACACCTAATACAAATTTTTAAGTACTAAATACAAGTGTGTTATGCAATTATTTCTATTTTAAATATCATTTATTAAACTTCTTCTAACTAATACATTAATTTATTGTATATTGTTAGTACATAATTTAATAATGTGAGATTATTTAATTTACTATATTATATACTATACTAGTTTTAGAAAACCCGTGTATTACACGGGTTGAATAAAGAAAATATTAATATAATAAAACTTATAAAAAATAAAATAATATTTTAAAATATGATATGACTGAAATTACGTAAAGTAAGTACTATAAGTAATAAAACAGTGATATCAACATTTTATAACTTTATTTTTAATTTTTTTTAATAATATTTGTTCTAAAACAAACCTTATAAAAATATCATTTTTAAAATATTTTATTATCATAACTCCTAAATTAAATTATTTTTGGTTTTTAAATAATTTACTTTTTAAAAATAGTAGTTTTATAATATATCTATTTTTAACAAAATTTGATATTTTAGAAAAAAATATTACTTATAAAAATTTATTTATTTCGAAATAACATCAATAAATTTTTTTTTCTTAATTTATAAAAAAATATTTTAATCTAAAAAAATATTAAATAATATTATTAATTAAGGTAATTATTTAATAGGAGAGAGAGGCGGGAAAATTTTGGTGAGAAGAATTATGGTGCTGACACGTGGCATACCAAATTACTCTTTTATTATAATAGATTATTTATGATACTTTAAATTAACATTTAAATTTATTAATAAGTACTATCTTATTTGAATACTTAACTATATAATTACTAAATATATTAAAATAATAATGATAATAATAATCAATATCTATATTATCTATACTATCATATAAACATTTGATAAGAAACACACTTGTAATTCTAATCAAAATTTAAATTCAATATAACTTTTAAACATAATGTATAAGTGTTATATGCAGTAGTATTTAATTTGCCCATATTTAATAAAATTTCTTTTTGATCAACATTATTTAATATATATTATTTTAAGTATTACGTTATTTATAATACTTTAAATTAATATTAAAATATGTACATTTATTATTTATATTTTTATAACTTAATACTATCTGATTTAAGTATCGTAACATCCGGTTTTTAAATCCGGACTTGTAATTATATTATAGTTATGATTAATTAACTAAGTTGAGTTTGTTTGATGATTAAGTGTTCAGTCGCATGAGTCATATGCGAATGAACTTCAGTCGCACCCCTTACGTGCGATTGAGACTCAGTCGTACGAATAATAGGCGTATGAGCTTCAGTCGCATGATTCAGTCATGCGAATGGTTCAGTCGTGCGACTGGTGTAGGGCGGTTATGTTGCACATGTGAATAAGTAAGGCGGTGATGTGAAAGAGAGATGAAAGCAGATTTCTATCTGCATCTACTTCATTCCCCTGTTTCTCTTTACACTCAAACACCCCTGTTCTTGCCAATCGACTAGGCTAAACTCTGTTTTGGTAAGTTTTGAATATTACGGATCAATCTAGGGATGTTATAAGCTGTGTAAATGGTTTAATTTGATCTAACAACGTGTTTTAATCATTGAATTGGTCTGGTTCATTTCTAAATTAAAATCCAGGAATTCAGTTTCAAGTTTTGTGTAGTTTTGATGAAATAATGGTCCGAAACCATTGTAAACGATGTGTATATGATTGTTTTGATATAACAAATTTGGATGGGTTAAAACTCAAATTTTGAGTGAGTTTGGATCAAAAAAACGTCAAGAACACAGCTGCTGTTCCGTTTCAGATGAATGGGCTCAATCGTATGCCTCAGTCGTACGAATGAGAGTCTAATCGTGCGACTGAGTGCGAATGGAGGTTCAGTCGTACGACTGGGAACCAGTCGCCTGGTTAGAAGGCCGAATGAAGACGAGTGAACACTGGGTACGAATGAGAACTCAGTCGTGCGAATGAGTGGCTAGTCGTACGGCTGAAGGTTCAGTCACATGGTTCAGTCGAATAGTTCATCCGCATAGGTCCAATCGTGTGGTGCTCATTCGCATAAGTGTTCAATCGCATGAGGGCCCTATTTAAGAATAAGTTACTGAATCAAGGTTTATGGCTTTAGATATACCTTGATTAGAGGAAGGACTTTACCTTGTGTACGTGGATTGTGTAGACTGTGGTTGGAAGTTGATAAGGTGAGTTCTAAGCCTTTTCAAATGTTTGGTTTTTAACATTCGGGCTGGCACACATACAATGATAAATGAATAAATGTTTTAGTACCAGAAATGTGATAGCGATGTTGATATGTTTCTAACAGTTTGTAAAGCTGTTAGGGGGAAAAGTGGGGGTAATGAATGATTACCTGAACATTGTTAATCATTACGTGATGGTAATGATTTCAGTGGGTCAGGTAGAGTGTAAAAGATGGTTATCTGAACATTGTTAATCATTACATGATGGTATTGATTCCAATAGGTCAGATGGGGGTAATGATTAATGAAAATATGATAAAACTGGTACTAAAAGAAAGAATGCGTGAGGTGTGAATGAATGTGATAATATTGGTAATAAGTAAAAGAAATGTTTTTGAAATGGTAAAGTGATGTAAATCTCAACAGGCCAGTTAGGGTAAGATGCTTGGGGGTATAAAACTGTACAGTTTGATAGGAGTGATGATGATCACTCAGCTTTGTGAACATCTGTGGTGACGACCATAGATGATTAATTGGCATCCTACTGGATGAGAGATAGTAACTCAGTTTCTGGATGTGGGAAACTGATAGTTTCTGGGCATGGGAAACTGGTAGTTGTTGGATGTGAGCAACCGACGTTTCTGGGTATGGAAACTGGTAGTTGCTGGATGTGGCAACTGACGTTTCTGGATGTAGGACACTGGTAGTGCTGGATGTGGGTAACCGACGTTTCTGGATGTAGGGAACTGGTAGTTGCTAGATGTGGGCAACCGACGTTCGGTGGGACAGGTCCGGTGGGACAAAGTAATGATAAAAGTTGAAATTGTAATATTGTCAATATAAATATAACTCTTGTGTGTGTAAAGGTGCTGTTAATGTTTTAATGAAAATGTAGAATTCACCCAGTTTATTGATATTTTGAGTATGTTGTGTGTGCTAGGTAAGGAAGGATCCTCTGATAATAGAGGAAAACAAGTATGAGCTGAACGAGGATGCTATCCGGAGTAGTTGCTGGCATAGGATATAGGATTTGTTAATACTGTAAATAGGGCAATGTATAACTAAATACAATTATATGTAAAATGTTTAAAAAGTTGGGTAATATATAATGTTGTTTAAGTCTTCCGTTGTAAGTAGAAAGCTCTGATTTATGTTTAAAAAATTAATCCAGCTGCATGACGTGCCTCGGTGCCCTGCCGGGTAAAGGGCGTCACAGGTTGGTATCAGAGCAGTAGTTAAAGGGATCTAGTGTCAAATAACTAGACTTTAACTAGAAAATAGATATGCCAGCATGGATAGCTAGATAGAATAGTTTATTTAAACAAGAGAAGGTGATGGGACTATCATGAGAAGGAATAACGAGAATAGTAAAAGAAAAGTAAAACAATTAATAGTACTTGGCCAACATTATTAATAATTTACTTTACTTATGATTCTGGTTATATACTACATGCGAGAGTACCAAATAATCCTGATCTCGTTTTAATAGGTTATGGCTGAGAGGGAAGGTGAAAGAATGCAAGGTGGAACCTCGGAAGGAAATGTTGATGAGAGCACAGAGGTGCTCAGTATGACGAGACAGCAATTCCGTGATGCAATTGCTGAGGAGGTTCGTAAAGCCTTGAATGAAGCTAGACCTGATGAAAGTAGGATTTGTGATAAAGCTGAGGGGTCTAGCGAGAAGAAGGGAGTTACGTATAGTCAGTTCAAAGAGTGTAATCCTCCACGATTTTCTGGGGCTATGGATATGGTAGCCACTTATAAATGGCTTCATGAAATGGAAGCCGTGATCAAGTTGAGTGAGTGTAGGGAGGATCAGAAAGTAAAGTTTGCAGCCCACTCGTTTAGGTGAGGCTTATATTGGTGGGATACGATTATCCAGACGTTAGGTAAGGAGGCTACTGACAAAATGTTATGGCCTGAATTTAGAAAGCTAGTATCGGATAAGTTTTGTCCGAAGGGTGAGATGGATCGAATAGAGATAAGTTTCCTGCAGTTTCAGGCAGGTAATATGTCCCATAGGGGAATACACGTCTAAGTTTGAAGAGATGGCACGGTTGGTGCTCACTTGGTGGTTCCTGAAGAAAAGAAAATCTTGAGGTACACTCAGGGGTACCTCAGGAGGTTAGAAAGTTGGTAGATCATCTGCTCCGAGTAGTTATCAGTTGACGGTAAAATTAGCAGCAGATATGTATCAAGAAGTTAGGTAGTAATGTTGCTCCTGATGGAAGTAAAAGGAGGCGTGAAGAACCTGTAGTACAAAGAAGATTTGAAAATCCAAGTATTCAGAAGAAGGGTAAGTTTAGAAGGGGCCAGTTCCAGAGGAATGTCAGAAATGAGCTACCACGTTGCGAGAAATATGGCAAGCTACACCATGGTGAATGTATGATTGGTAGTAGGGCTTGCTTTAGATGTGGGAAGTTAGGGCATTATGCCAATGAATGTAGTGAAAGTCCTCGTAGATGTTATGAGTGTGGAGAAATGGCATATTCGTAGTGAATGTCCA